>JASCZW010004716.1:0-75228 GCA_034211315.2 Aedes japonicus | reverse complement strand
TGACATGCATATTTGGCAATAAATCGGATTCAAGTTCGTGTGGCCTGGTTCATATTACCCACATCGTTTCCTCTGATACGGGCATTGCAGAGTTGAGCGATATTCGACCGTATTGAGTTGTACAAGATGGCTGAAGGTTTTGTTATACAAGATAGGTAGGTTCCAATTAGTTTTGCACTGATTTAAAGCTTACTGAGCAAATGGATCAATCATTGGTTATGGAGAAATGTTGAAGTTTTTTGCTTCTGAAACAGCGTAAAGGCTTGCTAAAAGTACAGTGTGTCTCACAATATGTGTCACTTTTTTCAGTCTTGGTTTGTTTCAGCTGAGCAATTTTAACAGCGGAATTGATTAGACCCGATTTGAGTGCATTCTTTTGACAGCTTGTCGCTAAATATAAATAAGCGGTTCTGTTTGTTTATATGTATCAGCTACCATGGAAGCAAGCTTTAATTACATTTGCATAAGCTTAGACTATGTCAGATATTCAATAACCTTAAACAGTTCGGAGTGAGTAAGCGCTTTGTTTTTCGTACCTTGAAATGGTTCAAGGAAACTGGAAATGTCCATACTCAACACAAAGGAGGTGCCAGACGTACTGCCAGAAAGAAGAAAAGATCAAATGTGTGAGGGAGCGAATAAGACGTAATCCGGCCGTATCTGGCCGCGAATTGAACAAACAATTTCAAATGTCCCCTGACTCAATGAACAGGCTCCTCAGACATGATCAAGAATGCAAGCCGTACAAAAAACAACGGGTTCACGGGTTGACGGAGCGTCAAAAGCAAGCCAGGGTCCAAAGAAGCAGAGATCTTTTGGTTCGGCTCGGTGACTGCGAGATTTTATGGTCGAATGAAAAGCTCTTCCTCCTTCAGTCATAATCAACCAAATGATTGTGTGTATGGAAAAAGTCTTATTTCAATATTTCAGAGATAAACTATCAACGAAAATCATGGTATGGGACGCCGTTTCACGAAAAGGAAAACTTCCTCTTCTTTTCATAGAACCTAACGTAAAAATCAACACTGAATATTACATCGAGCAGGTTTTGAAGAACCATCTGCTTCCTCATGCTTCAACGCTGTGTAGAAATACACCATATTGTTACCAACAGGACTCAGCTCCAGCTCACAAAGCAAAGAAAACACAAGCGTGGTGCGCGGAAAATTTGCCCGATTTTATCACAAGCGAAGAATGGCCTGCACCTTCACCGGATCTCAATCCACTTGACTACTTTGTTTGGAGTTGTATACTTCAACATATAGGCCCTACGAAAGGGCTTACTTGAGATCGTTTCCAGAAACATTTGGTTGATACTTGGAACCAAATCCCTCAAGAAATCGTGCGTGCCAGCTGCGATGGGCGTACAAAGCGTTTGCACAAAGTTATCAAGGTAAAGGGTGAGAGATTCGAATTGAATTATTATGGTTTATTTCTCTTCGATGTATCTTCCAAAGGAAAATGAAATGCTATGATTTTGTTGATTGGTTTTGCTGTAGTCCCATTCTGTTTAAGTGAAACCTATTGTGAGACACCCTGTAAACTGGTACGCCTAAAAGACCTGTAATTCGTGACTCAATAAGCTTAACAAGTCCAGTTCTTTTATTGAAATTTCAAAGTTACAGCATACAGATGGTACAATTTCTCCAGTTCGAACGAAATCTCGAACCTTCCTCTTGATGGAGTCAACCAGAGCCCTCACAGTAGAAACGGACTCGGGATCAGCGCGTTTCTTCAATTTTGATCCGCATTTTCTGGATGTCCTTGTCTGTCCCACCGCTTCGACCGGGATCAGTATTTTTCTGTTGGTCGAAACTCCGGGCAATTTGGAGGATTCATTAGCTAGCGGACAAAATCGATCGTATTAGCAGCATACCACTCCAGAACCACCTTGTAGTAGTGGCAGCATTGCCCCTATGCTTCCGGATGAACGGCAATAGACGCTTCTTCAAGCATACTTCGATGTATACTTGGGATGCAACCGTCGAGGATGTGACGAATGGTTCTGTTTTCAGGCAACAACTGCAATTCGCTTGCCAAATCAAGGCCTTCTTGGCGAACTTGTTGGCAAACACGAGCTTGAATCTTCCCGGCACATCCCCACCAATGACGTCTATATAATGTCTGTCTCAACGCACTGTTTGCTTGTATTGGAAGCAAAAGTAATGTAAATATTGCTGGGCTAACGAATGCTGTCGTAACACTATTCAACTTTCTGCGGGCGTGCATAGATTCAGATTAAAAAAAACATTTTAGACGTTCATTACAGAGGCAGAATTGTGGAAATAATCATAATATAAATTCCATTTATTGGTCAGACGCATTTCCTACCAATAATATGGGTTATTTATAGTAAATTTAACTGAGGTAATTGAAATTCTACCATATTAAATCTCCAATGCTGGAACTTGACTATGGAGTTGCAATATAGAGCCAATTTTCCATCATCGATTGCCTGGAATCTGTTGATAACTGAAGTTTAAGACCGTGAACAATCATGAAGGGAACGCATCAAAAAATAAAAATAATATGACGTAACACTTTCCAGTCTCTTGTGTAGCGTGAGTAAGGGAGCACGGTGGTATTAGTGACATGAGCGAATTTCACTCATTTCACTAATATTGTTGTGGTGCGTTACGGGGTATGTATCAGATCTACCACCGAACCCTAGTCTTAATTAATTCAAACTAGCAAACATATTTTTATTTGTAGTCAAAGGAACGTATAATAGTCCTTATTACATTTTATGTCTTGTGAAAAGCGACAGTACTAGGATTTTCCCTCCGAGGATGAAATAATAAGGAATGAGGAAAACATGGTTAGTCTTCATTTCTGTGAATACTCATTTTCTATTTGATGTTTATAGTTTAAATTGGTTATGACTAGGGTTCTGATGCATGGTCAGTATCGGAGTCATTGTTTATTTTGTTTGCAATGTATCCGGTTTTGAGTGATAAAGGGGAGCGCCTTTGAAGAGTGCTGTCACTCACAAATGGTTCAAATAGCGGAAACTATCAATACAACCTGATTCATTGCTAACAAAACAAACAGTGACAACTGTAACAACACCGAATACTTCATCATTTCTCAATAGTGAAGAAGTAACTCGACATGCACTAAACGAAGGATACGGGATATACTACATTAGATCAAATTACTAGTTGCAGTGGTTTATGTCCCGAACACAGAAAAAAAAATTTCCCTGACAAGGATGTTCCGCACCGTTTGAAAGTTGGCGTTGTAGCTTCTGCCCACATTTAGCGTCGAAAGATCGGATTTGGCTTCCCAAGCAACACATAGCTATCATAATTGGTTACAGCAACTCGTTTGTGACTTGATTGGGTCACAATGAAGTTTCTTTTACTCGTTTGAAACAAGTGTGCTACAAGAGTTAAACGCACCTCTACGCCTTGCTGCGCAGCCTGCGCAATCCTGTTTTTCCGTAGGTTCAGTGATTCCTTTCCACACTCAGGGTTTCCTTGTAGCACTCGACAAACTGTGGTTTTCGGCATCTTGAGAACTTCAGCCAGCCTGAAACCGGACCACTCCGGATTTTCCTAGTGTTTGTGCACACTATTTTTTCTACTTTCGATTTCCTTTTTGACGTTATTTCTGAACGCGATCGACTACTTTGATCAAACTTGCACCAGTTGTTCTCTATGAAAGTGTATACAAACCACTGTCAAAGGTTTTCGATTCCCAATACAAGAGGCGTGCTACACGCTCGTTTGTAATTACTCTAAACTGAGTAGAAAACGACTCAGTTGCGTTAAAAGTGGACCTACTCTAATTAGAGTAATTGAAGGTTTACTCATTTTCGATTAACCAGGTCACCTGTCAAAATTAGAGTAAACATTACTCAGTCACGTTTGTTTGTATTTTTACAAAACTGAGTAGAAAACGACTCAGTTATGTTAAAACTGGAACTACTCTAATCAGAGTAGCTATGGAGTTACTCAATTCTGATTAGCTAGATCACTTGTCAGAAATTGAGTAAACATTATTTAGTACCTAATTTTACTTTTTATTTTATTTTAATGAAATTGTTGATTGTTTCCGACAACTGTCCAGTCGAAACGGAAGTTTCGGAAAGCTTTAAATTTTTAATTTTCTGGATTGATTGTAATTCATGGATTGAATTCGGCACTTCGACGTCAAAATGATTGTTGATTACAACAAACAGCCGTCCCATCTTGAAAACGTTTGATCGACTGAACCACGTTTTTCGTATTTGACAGCTTCATTGTAATTACTCTATTTTTATAAATACAACACTTTTACAATCAGAGTAACATTTACTCAGTTTCCTTATATCAAGTTACTCAGTTTTTGACATTTAGCATGGAAATACGAAACTGAGTGAAAGTAACTCTATTTAGAGTAGATCTGAACGACGGGCGAGGGCGTACCAATTTACTTTCAGTTAGTTAAAGGCTATGGAGAAGGTTTTGAGGCTTGTGCATTTCTCGTTATCTTAGCGCTATCCATGGTTAGCGCGCTGATCGTTTCTCCTATTTTTCTGGAAAATTTACAGAATCAGTACCACTACACTCAAGGCAGCAATTCAAGAGCCTTCCCATCAACACATCGCACAGTGGGCAAAAATGGACACAAAATCTCATAAATTTTGGCTGCGCAGAAGTGCTAAACAATAGCTTATCTTATGAGATAAAATGCAAAAAATCGAATGTTGTTGGTCTCATTTGGGGTTGACCGAAGTAAGTGTCCCATTTTTTGGAGTGTTCGGAGTGTACGACACACTGCCAGTGGTTCTCAAAACCCTGTGAACGCTCACCGACCGAATATATCTCAGGAACGTGGACGTGAAGCCCTCGCAGCCCCAACATACAGTGACATTGCAAGTAAGGTAAAGGTAGGGGTTTTGTCTAAGAACTATCCTTCTGTTGAACTGTCAACTTACAGCTTGAAGTGGTTCAAGAAGCCGTCCTACTGAAGGTTGTACAGCAAAGGCGGGAGCAGTTCAACACAAAATTTGTCTGTTGTCGGTTCAAGCCAGGGTATTTAGTGCTAACGTGTCAGGATAAGTACACAGCTATTTGGGTTAAGGAAAAGCTACCAACCTTATCGCTCTGGGAAGGAACTGATCTGGTAGTAGTAAACGAGGATCAAATCCCACGTCCCGACGTGCTGATCGCCTTCTTTCCCTGGAGTATCAGGTATGGTAATGACATGATTTTGTCTCACATTGAAAGCCAGCTTTTAACCGTTGGGTGGAGGATCATACATCGTCACATGAAAGGTGATGATTTCTCGCTGCGTAAATTGGAGGAAAGAAAATTCGTTCTGAACTATAGATTTGGGCAGATTCAATTAAAAAAGAAATGCACTGCTCAATCTAATTCTGGAGAACCAGGAGATGTACACATGGATTCCAATGAAGTCCATCAATAGTCACCTGGTATAAGAGGGCCTGGAAGACAGGAGCATAGAGGGTCAGAAAAGGCCAATCAGCAAGCTATTGACATGGGAGGCCGTTAGCTATAAATACCAGCTAGCTGAGCTAATTCAGTTCATCAGTAGTCACTTTTCTCTGTGCATTCGTGTGCGACAGACGTATTCCGTATTCCGCTTGGTTTTCCGTGTTAATTCAGTTGTGCTTTCTTGCAACGTTGTTCGTCCCACGGTTCCTGCGCTCGGCCATCTGCTCGAATTGGCAAGGTATGAAACGGAGCTGCAAAAACTTGCGAAAAACTTTCCGCTACCGATTGCTGTGGCAATGACGTGCAGCAAAAACGACACTTCAGGACGGCGAGCAGCAAGCTGCCAGAACAAACCCGTCTACCGTTGCCGGACCGTCGAATTCTAATGCCAGACTACTGGCAAACAACAAAATTGCTGCGTTTGCTTGAAGGATGTCACGACGCTTCGAAACAAACTTGCTGCGGCTCAAATTCGTCTAGGCACGAAAATCATGTGCTCAACTGAGGAAGTTCTCCAAGCAGTTGGCAAATTCCTTGCAGTGGAAAAACTAAAATTAGTCACGCACAATTCTTCAACAAATAGCTCAGCAATCCATCAATCTGATGATCACCTTTACACACCGGAACAGATGATGGAGTTCATCAAGAACCTGCATCAACAACTGCGCCATTGCCGTTACAAGGAGCAACACATCAACGCTGCCAGCATGGTACTGATTACCTTCATCAATAAATATGGACCGTGAAGCCACCATCAAGATCCTGAATTGGAATGCTTGCATTGAGCTAACGGATTTCATCAACGAGAAGGAAAACGATGTCGTCATCATCACCGAAACGAACCTCAAGCCTGACGTTAATGTAAGACTCGATCGGACCAATACCAGAGGAGGATGAGTTCCCATTGCATTGCGATTCAACATCAACTGCCGCCTGCTGCCTAAGTAGTTTCCAGCTCAATGCAATCGAAGCCATCAGTGTGGAGGTAGACACCACCGCCGGACCAATCGTCTTCATCTAACTCGTCAAGCGGGGGCAATTTGCTGGTGACCTCAACACAAAACAAGAAGGATGGAGGAACACTCGTCTGAACACCAACGGTTCCATCATCCAAAATGACCTGGAGAAGGATCACTACACGATTCTGAGCCTGGATTCTCCAACCCGGATGAGTCGAGCTGGGGCGCACTCAACCCTAGACATTCACCAACAACCAGTCACCAACATGACCAACAACATCGTTCAGCCGGTAGTATACCAGAAGCTCAGCTCGGACCACTATCTGGTAGTGGCCGAAGTTGGCCAGCCGGCATCGGATCACCAGACGCAACTATCACCGAGTCAACTGGGAACTGTTCCAGCGATGCGTCGACGACTGTGTAGATTACGATGCACTCACCGAGACACCCGAAGACATCGACCGACAGCTCCGTGCCATCGACGAAGCAATCGCTCGGACCCGAGAGTAACATGTTCCTGCAGTAAACCAGGTGAGTGATTCTCTGAACCTTAACAGGACTAAAGAATTACATTATCGGGATCCACAACTCGATCCGAAGACAATTTCATTATTCCGGTCTACCTCACTTTAAGACCAATTGGAACGACCTTACTGAAATAATTCGGATGATGGATCTCAGAAATAGGCATTTCGAGGCTAATATTCGCTCTCTCCCAGATTGTGCAAAACCTTTTTGGAAGTTAACCAAAATTTTGAAAAATAAGCCAAGACCAATTCCGCCACTTAGTCCGCTCAACCTGAACTCGGTACCATCTCAACTTTTCACCCCAGTTGATAAGGCCAATGCACTAGGTCAACATTTTGTGAACTCTCACAACCTTGGCCAATTTATTGTGAGGCTACTGTTACGGAGGCAATGTCTAGAGTCGCCACCTATAGTTGTCCCTGATGATAGTAAGTAGTGCTAAAACCTATCGCCCCATCAGCTTTTTGTCCTCCATATCGAAACTGTTCGAAAAGCTGATCCTCAGCCGTTTACTGGAGTTCACAAACCAGAATAACATCTTCCTTCAGAAACAATTTGGGTTCAGGAAAGGCCACTCTACCAATCACCAACTGACGCGAGTAATTAATTTTGTCAAATGGACCAGGTCAGTTGGAAAAACATGTGCCATTGAATTGTTGGACGTTTAAAAGGCGTTCAACAATATCTGGCACAATGTTCTGGTGTTTGGGCTGCATCGATACAACTTCCCGATCTACCTTGTTAAGATCATCAAAAACTATCTGTTGAACTGATCATTCCAGGTCTTCCTCAACAATTCCCATTCTGAAACGTTTAACGTTGATGGTGGTGTTCCCTAGGAGTTTTATCAAAGTTTGTGGACGACACTTCCGTCATCTACAAGGGTCGATTGATGCGTGCTCTGACTAGAAAATTTCAAGAGAGCCTCAATGTTCTGTCCGATTACTTCAACAGCTGGGGGATTTGTATCAATGTATCAATGCACAAAACCCAGACGATTCTGTTTCCGTATTCGAAGGCACCTCTACTCATTCCTCCACGAGATGTCAAAGTCCACTTACTCTGGATAGCAAATTGTTGTTCCGATCGCATGTTGATGGAACATCAAATAACTGTAGCCTTGTTAAAATCTCTATAACCGTTGATAAACAGTGAGTCCACTCTATCGGCCAAGAACAAGCTTGCGATCCATAAACAAATCATTCTTCCCGTGCTGGAGTACGCTTTGTCAATCTGGAAGAGTTGCGACAATTGCCATCATCAGAAAGGTAGTTCACAACACCATCCTTCGGATGATTCTGAACTGTCCTCTAAGAACCAGAATCTTTGAGATCCATTGCCTGGCTGGTCTACAGACTCTTGGCGAAAGAAAAATGATAGTCCTGGAAAGATTCAGATAATGCTGCCTGAGGTTACCACATCCAATCATCAGATAGCTGATAAACTAAATTTAAGGTATTGTAACACATCGGTCAATAAGTCCCAGACCAAACTACCAGATGGCGCCACTAATAAAAAATCCATATAATTTTTTGAATGTACCCACCTTCAAAAGATTGAAGGGTGTTCCGATCAAAAATTGGTCTAACAGTGATGTGTGTGAGACGATCAAAGTTTTTATTAATAAGTCAAATTCTTTTTCTTTTAAAAAGTTCAGTTAATACAAAATAAAGGAGAAATATTCAGCTAAGCTTCTTTTTTACCGAATGTGACTTTGCGGATCTTCCGTCTAACACCTGCCATAAATTTTGTACTGTCTCCTTGTCCAGTTTATTCACCGTAGAACGCCAGTTTACCTTGAACTGTTTCTGTTTCTGCTTTTTGAGTCTTCTTAAGGTTCCGCTTTACGATGGCTCAATATTGTTCGATTGGGCGGAGCTCTGGCGTGTTGGGAGGGTTGTTGTCCTTGGGCACCACTTAAACGTTGTTGGCAGCATACCACTCCATGGCCTTTTTCCGTAATGGCAAGATGCCAAATCCGGCCAAAATAGAACGGAACAATTGTGTCGCTTCAGGAAAGGCAATTGACGTTTTTGTAGGCACTCGTTCAGATAAATTTCCTGGTTGACGGTTCCAGTCGCAATGTAAACGTTGCTCTTGAAGCCAGATATTTCTTTGAAAACTTTGACAGTTTAATGTGCTTGAAAATATCTACCACCTTTGCCCGTCCGGTTGCCCTATAAAATCCCTGTCCAGGAAGCTGTTTAAAGTTTCATCGTCCTGTACCACGCAATCAAACTTCGTCAGCAATCGCGTGTAAAACTTTCGCGATCGTGATGTGGCCGACGTGTTTTGTTCATCGACGCGATTTGAAGTCACCACTTTCTTGTAAGTTGCTAGTCCAGCTCGTTTTTTAGCTCTATTAACGGTTGAAGGCGCTACTCGCAGCTTCTTTGCGACGTTTCGGAAGGAGAGGTTGGCGTTCCGCTCGAAACAGCGGGCCACTCTTTTATCGTTGCTGTGGCATCCAGCTTTCGATTTTCTCCGATCCAGGCTGTCGACAAAAGTTCAACGAATACTTTTAATACGTTGGTAACAGTTGATTTAGCCACATTCCACAATTTCGCAAACTTGGCGTGAGAGTAGTTTGGATTTTCGCCATGGACATGCAAAATTTTGATGCGTTGCTTCTCTAGAGGCATGATGCTTCACGCACACATCTTCATAATAAGGGGTGTGCAAAATGTTCTAATGTACGATGAAAGGAAATGCGGCAAGTTTAAGTCGACCAAATTTTGATCGAAACACCCTTTACTGTCAAAATTTCATGACGTTCGGTTTATTATTTATCGATTTAGTGGTTTAATTGACACGATTTTTGTGATTCTTAAAAACGATGGATTCAAAGTAATTTGGTGTGTTGATATATAATTGCTTTTTGATGCGAAAAAACACCGTTCAAGACCAAGTTTGGATTGAAAAATGTTATTCGGACTCTGCCCCATCGAAAACGATCATCAAACGATTGTTTAAACTCATTTTTTATGATAATCATGTATCTCACGCTCAATTTTTTAGCATCCGAGTGAGCGATTTCTACTTTGTTTTGCCAATTACCAATGAATTTGTGTTTGTTTTTGTTTGTTGCAAGCATTAAATACAAGAAAAAAGATTGTTTTTACCATGTGTATAAAATGTTTGCGGTTATTCATTTATAATCCTAAAACACATGGAGATTTCTTGATGAATCACAATGGACGCTTAATTTTGAGACTGACTGAATATCGCTCAACATCATTGTCCTATCATCAGCCAGATCGTCTGTATTTGGGACTGAGACTGACGTTTGCATTTGAAAAAATGAACAAAAATTGCCGATTCACCCACACTGACGAAACTACCCATGCAGCATCAATCATAGTAACCCATGAGTCAGCAGACAAAATTTGACGGCTCTATCAGTCCAACTCTAACCGTGATGGCAAAAACAGTGAAGCAACTCCGTTCAGAAGTGTGTGCGTTCAAGGAACGGCACCCCATCAAGTCGATAACGGACATCGTGCGGCACTTTGTGGACGCCAGATACACCCGTTTCGGCATTTACAACATCGTGGCACTATTAGACAACAATCAGAGCATCGAAAGAAAGCCCGGTTCCGTACGGCAGATGACCCTGAGCGACAAGAAGCTCCAAAGGATGCTGAAGAGAAAGACCGAGGGAAAAGTGGCTACATTGCTGCGTGCGCTTGGCTGGGAGGTCGGTTCAACCGAATAAATAGTTAAAAAGTACCTGGTGAACATAGAGACACATGTCAGGAAGCGGAAGTCACGTCCACTGGTTTCGGAGCTGCAGGCAATGCCGCAGCGGCAGCGGCTGAATAAGATGGTCAATTCGATTTTCCCGGTAAATCGCGACGTGGTGGTGGTGATGAACGATGAGACCTTTCTCAGCCTGGATGGCAACGACTGGCGAGGGCACTTCGTATTTAACTTCCCCCACGAAGAAAGTGAGCTCCGAGGTGAAGTTCATTCCACACACCAAGTCACCAAGTTTCTCAAGAAATACCATAAGAGCGAATATGCGGTGTTATGGCCGGATTTGGCGCGATCGTTGGAGGAGATGGAGCGGCTGAATATTGATGTGTCCCCCAGCTGCGTCTCATCGAGAATTTCTAGGCCAACCTGAAGCGTAAGATCTACTCCAACAATTTTGTTACGAAAACTGAGGAGGAATTGATGAATAAAACGAAGAAAGAACTCAAAAACATGCCTACACGAATGTTTTCGTCCGCCATGGCGAATGTTCCGGTTAACTGCCGGAGGCCGTTCGCAAGGGCGTAGAATTTTTTTGGAAGTAAGCTCAAATAATTAGCTTCCATGGGAAATTTATCAGAAGCAATTGTCAGTGTTAGCTTTTTATCACCATCCGAAAAGAAAAGTCCATTTTTTTAATGCAAACGTTATTGCAATAAGCCATGGTTTGATTCTTCCCTAGTTTAAATTGCAAAAAAAAACAACTTCAACGTTCTCACCGTTATGAGTGAAAAGAACTCAAATACCTATTATTAAAACGGGGTCTACCAAGAAATGTACTCCACGTTGATTTCAAATTTCGTATATTTTGGTTTTATTTCTAGCCGCCACACTATGTAATAAAGACTGTATTCGATGAAATTTGGACACACGCAATTGTTCGTAACTATTTAGCGTGTGGGTAAAAATTATTGAAATTTTAACTGAATGTATTTCATTGTGTTGTGTCAATTATGTAATGAGTTTCGTGAAAATCGGTCGAGTGATTTCAGTGATGGCTTCGAATGAAGAAATAGTGCGCCAACAAATTTTGGGCACTCACATCGAAAACCCAAACGCTTCTCATCGATGGATCGGAAAACAGCTCGGAATCGCACATTCAACCGTATCTCATGTGACCAAAACGTTCAAGGACCGTAAGACAACCAAGCGGAAAAATGGTAGTGGCAAAAAACGTGGCACATCAAATCCGGAGAAGGCCAGGATGGTATTGAACCAATTTAAGCGTTATCCCAACATTTCGATCAGGGATGTTGTGAAAAAGGCGAAAGTTTCAGTTTGTTTTGTGCAGAAAACAATGAAACGTTCTGGATTACATGTGTTCAAGGTCCAGAGAGCACCGAATCGGAGCGATAAACAGAACTCGGTGGCCAAAACTCGTTCAAGAAAACTGTACAGGGAGTGGCTCACAAAACCATTCTGCATTGTGATGGACCATGAGACCTACATTAAAGCCGACACCAAACAAATGCCAGGACAGGAACACTACGTCGCCACCTCTAAGTTGGCCGTTCCAGAGAGTGTACGGAAGAAGAAACTGTCGAAATTCTCTAAAAAAATCCTTGTCTGGCAAGCGATCTGCGGATGTGGCAAAATGAGTCAGCCCTTCATCACCTCTGGGACCGTCAACGGACAAATCTACAAGGACAAATGCCTCCAAAAACGACTTCTGCCCTTCTTGAGATCTCACGATGGTCCGACACTGTTTTGGCCGGATTTGACATCTTGCCCGGCCCGTCTTAAACTGGTACAAAGATAATAATGTAGTTTTTGTACCAAAAGACGTCAACCCTCCAAACACTCCGGAACATCGCCCAATTGAAAAATGTTGGGCAATCATGAAGGCAAAGCTCGTTAAAACTCCAAACCTGATAGAAAATGAACTTAAACTAAAGAAAGTGTTATTAAAAGTAAGTAAGCAAGTCGGTCCTATCATTGCCCAAAATTTGATGAAAGGGGTCAAGGCAAAGGTGCGGGCATTAGGGTTGGGAGAAGAGGTTAAATAAACCAATGATGTCAAAACTTAACCAAGTAGTAGTACTTTATTTCCAGAAAGTTTGAAAAGAATCGGGCTCAAGGAAAATTTTTGGTGACCTATTTTGTGTGTCCAAATTTCATCGAATACAGTCTTTATGTGCGACAAGAACTGTTCAGCAAGCTCGTGAATCATGTGTCACAGATGAACGATATGATACAAAAACTAACAGCGCAACTCATTAAATTCACTCATAAATGGCAACTGTTGAAATTTACTGAACAATTTAACATCTCGGCTATTGTTTACGCTTGCTTTGGCATGCGTTCAATTGGATTTTTTTCTCCGTTTACAAATAAAAAAAGAAACATTGAATCTTCTGCGTTATCTTATGCCCCTAAAGGGAATGCTAGGTTTGGCAGAACAAAATGGGATATTTCATGTAAATTTAAATCAGATAACGCCTGAATTTAGCCTATTGCATGAAAGATTGCAAACAATTTCGTTGTTTACGCCTCCTGTGGCTCGGAATTAAACGAGGAAAAATTTTACGTGCTTGTTAATATTAATTATTTGATTCGGTGTATGCTATTTAATCCGCATTCAGTATTCGGTAGTTATTTGTTCTACCAAAAGATAATGTCCAGACAAACAGAACAGGTCTGTCAAGTCGCCAATGGAAACCAATGTTTACGCATGCAATTACGGCTCTACAAAATGGTCCTGTGGAAATCCGTCCCAATTGCCTCGGTCCTCGGCAGTAATCAATCGGAATTCCAATAATCAATCTGCCTGGAATGCACATTCATTTGATCCGCACAAATGCCTCGTCGCTTCCAAGTGTCACGTTCAGCTGAAATTCCGTCACTTTCCAATGTGTTATTTACCAGCGAGCCTTCGACCCCTCTTCCATCCCAAAATGAATGGAAATCGGCTTTAAACGCATCGAGTTTCAACTCACTGCCAAGCCTCTTTCAACCGATTGTCAAATACCCTTCAACCGGAAAATTTCCATACCTTCTCCCCTCGTTTGACGTCGTACGTCTCTCATCTTCCACATCGACGTAAATGATACCATGTTCGCGTACGAAAATCCCTCGAGTTGAGCGATGGGTGGTATAGATTTACGGCCGTAATTAGTCGTCTTTCGTACAATCAGCTGGGCTTTTTTATTTTGGCAGGTGACAAGTTTATGGTCGACCACTGTGACGTACAAAAACACAGCTTGATTGGTTGGCGGTTTGCTTAGAAATTGTGATCGATGAAATGCAGCACCCACCGAGCTATTCGGCAGATCCCTGTAGTGTGTGATAACAAACTCACTTATGTTGGGCTGGTATCATATGCTTGGTTCTACTTGTGGTAGTTGGAGGGATTCGTAGGCGTTGGAAGATCACTATCCCCTGCAACTCTTCCATCATATTCTCAATCCTGGCTACACCATTGGCCTCATTCTCGCCTGAATTGCCACGCAGAACCTTCTAATTTGAATTGTGTTCGAACGCCCGACGGAAGGTAATGCCATGCGTTTATGTTGCGCTCATTGGGCCACTGTGATCATTTTGGAACAGTCGTTTCACACATTCCCCATCCCGGGTGGCACATTCCGATGGCACTTGAAGCGCACTCATCATGTATTATTAATCCTTGTGATGTATAGAATCCATCGAAATGTGCGTCCCATTGTCACCACTACTGCCTGTTATCGCGTTGTGGGAGTTGAAGTGTTTGGGTGAAAACATCCACCCTCCGTCCGACCCTTCTGCCATCAGCCTGGACCGCGTTTCATGTGTAGGCTAGGCATATGCAGTCAACCAGGGAAGTCAACCCAGGCCGTGTCGCCGCAGACCATTTTGATGAATTTCCATACAAACAGCTTTTGTTGTTTTGAATTTCCCCCATGAGAGGGTGGACTTTTTGTCGATCGGTGGTGGTGGTTTGGGCGATCGGCTGGAGCCGTAAGTGTAGGTACGACGGTAGACCCTTCTCTATCTATCGCTCTGTGTATGGGATATTGATAGAACGCATTTGGGATGAGCGGGGATTTCGCTTTGTACTCCTGGCGGCATAGGGAACGATGGCCGCCGAGAAGTTTCATTTATTTATTGTCTGCTAAAGGCACGGCCAAACGACAGCAGCATGTGAGCACATGCACATTATTCGACAAGCTCGGATCGAATTCCGTCGGCTCTATCCGGGATTGGCGATTCAATGCAATCACGGAAGCATAATCCTCGCGATTGGACGCATTGAATTTGAAATATAATCGGGTGCAGCTGGTGAAGTTTTTTTTTTGGGTTTTGTTTCGGTATTCGTTTTTTTTTTTTCATTTGTATGCAAATGTATTGAGTAAGATGTGTTCCTTTGTTCGTTTGTTTTTAATGTATAAAAAATGGAAAACTTATCGAATGTGAAACAAAACAACGCTGAAGACTTTTCGTTTCAGCTAACTTTTGGAAATACTGATGGATCATTAATAGTGGAGTCAGCAGATTTTGGTAAATTTAATGAAATCCATAGCGCCAATCGTAAACTTCAAGCTCCTTGTTCCGAAAATGTCGCTGAATTAGCGGCAATACACTTTACACTAGAAATTATTGCCCCACTTACACCGGATCAGTATTCAATTTTCACGGATAGTCTCAGTTCTATAGAGGCCATTCGCTCCTTGACGCCAGTAAAGCACCCCTCGTATTTTGTCATGTAAATACAGGAGCTTCTAAGTACTTTATCTTCGCGTATTTTATCACCACCTTTACATGGGTCCCTTCTCATTGTTCAATGGGTAATGAGAAAGCGGACTAGCTTGAGATGGGCGCTATGGAGGCGATACTTATGATCGACAAATCGCCTTCAGACGACTTTTTCCATATTTTTCGTCAACAGTCACTTGTCAGCTGGCAGTATAAATGAAGTAAAAGAGCTCTTGGGCGATGGCAACATTCAATCATCCCAACGGTGTCGAAGAAATCTTGGTTTAGGGTAATGGATGTGGGTCGAGATTTCAGTCGTGTCATGTCTCGTCTCATGTACAATCGTTATTCTTCGAACGGTCATTTGTACCGAGTTGGGCTGAGCGACAGCAATCTCTGTGAATGTGGACAAGGTCATCAGGACGCAGATTAGGGGCTATTCATAAACCACGTAGACTTTTCTGGGGAGGAGGGGGGAGGGCTCCTAACTAAAGTCCGACGCCTCCATACAAAATTTCAAAAAAATGTATGGAGAAAAGTCTACGAGGGAGAAGGAGGGGGCTTTATGATTCCCTTCGGGCTCGAGGTAAACAACCCAATACACCGGTTCGAGATATTCTGGCTGTACGTGATCTGGAATAAATAAAACTCATTTTTGTGTTTTTGAATAACATTAGCCTTAGATTGAAGTAAGTTTAAACTGTATGTTTATCTTAAGTTTTTTTTATCGGTGTTCGTGTTTTTTTTTCTCAAAAATGTTCAAATCAAAATAAAAGCAAAAAGTTGAATAATTATATTCCAATTCCATTTTTCCATTCGTTCAATTGTTATTCCAATCAACCTTGAGACGGCCGTGGGTAATTGGTTCTATGTTGATTTGAGACTCTTTCGCCATACGATGAGGGGAGAGGGGGGGGGGGGTGCGCACAAACAAATGAAATACAAATTTCTGCATAACTCGAGAACTTATAGAGCAAATGGAACCAAATTTGGAATGTGGAGGTTTCTGAAGAAGATAAATGTTTCTAAGGTGGTTTGGACTCTTTCGCTTTCTGGAAGGGAGGAGGAGGGGCTTCCACACAAATGAAACGCAAATTACTGAACCAAATTTGGAATGTGAAGGTTTTTGGAGGCAAGAAATGTTTCTATAGTAGTTCAAGACCCCTTCCCCTGTTGAAGTGTGTAGGTTGGGGCTATCATACAAATGAAACACAAATTTATGCATAACTTGAGAACTATTCAAGCAAATGGAACCACAATTGATATGCGGGGTTTTTGAATGCAAGAAATGTTTCTATGGTGATTTCAAACACAAATTTCAACCAAACCTGATATTATCCAGGTAACTAAGCCACAAACTGTGTCTGGGTAAGAAGAAAGTTCTGATAGAAGTTTGAACCCCTTTTTAGTCCAAAACAAAAATCGTTCAATAAGAAAGCGTCAGTTCAATCTAATATTCATTCATTTAGTTGCAGGCGTAGCAACGCTCGCACCGGAATCAGCTAGTCTATAATTATAAAAATGAATTTCTGTCTGGCTGTCTATCTGAACCTCATAGTCTCGAAAACTACTGAACCAACCGGCGTGAAATTTTGCATGGAGGGGTTTTTGGGGCCAGAGAAGGTTCTTATGATTGCAAGGAACCCCTTTCTTCTCTGGAAGGTAGGGGGGGGGGCGGCTTTCATACAAATGAAACACAAATTTCTGCATATCTCGAGAGCTAATCAAGCAAAGGAAACCAAATTTAGCATGTGAGAGCATATTTTTTTAGGGAAAAATTTGTGTTTAGGGTAGTTTGAGACCCCTCCCTTCTCTATAAGGTAGGGCTCTCATTTAAATGAAGTATACATTTCTGCATAATTCGAGAATTAGGCAAGAAAATGGAGCCAAATTTGGTATATGGGAGTTATTGAAGGCATGTGTTGTTTTTATGGTAGTTTGAGACCTCTCTGCCCTCTGAAAGTATGTAAGTATCCATACAAATGAAACACAAATTTTTTGGCATTACTCGAGAATTAATCAAGCAAATGGAATAAAATTTGGCACATTGGGGTTTTTGAAGGAAATAAATGTTTCTATGGTAATTTGAGACCCCTCACATTTCTGAAAGGAGAGGGCTCTCATACAAAAGAAACACAAATTTCGCCTACCTGATGCAAATGGAACCTAACTTGGCCTGTGAAGGTTTTTGAAGGAGAGAAATGTTTCTATGGTGGTTTGAGACCCCTCTCCCCTTAAGAAGAGTGGGGGGGGGGGCTCATACAAATGAACACAAATATCTGCATAACTCGAGAAAAAATCAAGCAAATGGAACCCAATTTGGCAATCCACATTGAATTTATGTAAAATCCCATATGTACAATAGGAGTTTTCACATGAAAAGTATGTGTAACATTAATGAGTTCTCGTCAATGAACGTTTTCATTCAACGCATGAGGACAGGACAGATTAATAATTCTGTTGTTTGAAGTCATATTTATCAATTCATATGCTACAAAATGATCATCAAGTCGGCCTAATCTCCACGAAATTGTCACCACGAAAACTTCATTTTTACAGTTATTAGAATACCAAGTAAATCAAATATCTGCACATTACTTAGTTCAGTAACTGTAACATATGTTCCTGGTCTAGAGTTGGTTCCTGTATAAGGTATAGATTTTGAACTTCGTATCGTTTGATCCTCGTTTAATGGAATTGGGAGAGCCAAATAATTGTAGTAATCTTGATCTTTTGCCTGGGACAAACATACAATGTACAGCTTTGTACGAACTGTCAAACACTTTAACCAAGTACTTAAAATCAGGTACCGTAAAGCCCAATTTTGCT
The DNA here is from genome assembly GCA_034211315.2 of Aedes japonicus. NCBI lineage: Eukaryota > Metazoa > Arthropoda > Insecta > Diptera > Culicidae > Aedes > Aedes japonicus. The sequence goes on along the minus strand of JASCZW010004716.1, from coordinate 57,050 downwards.
ACTTAAATAAAGCCTAACAAAACTAAAGCTGTTATCAGGGATAAGGTGCGACTCAAATCTCTTTGAGTGCAGCATGCGCTGCTACGAGACAGCACATTAAATTTCAAAGAGACGTAAAAGTGCAGTCTGTACTCCTGTGCATCCTTGTTTTGCCGTGCGCTCAAAGCCACACATCTCATTTCGAATTTGCTCTCGTCTCTTTGGGTGTTCACGATTACACTCTCCCTTGTTGTCTCTGTGCAAACACAAGTGCAAAAAACAGACACGGCGGCAGGCTCATCTAGTTTGTGAATAAGGATTTTAATTTAAAAAAAAATTACCTCTATGAACCCCGCTCTTTTGTTACAAGCATCAAAAATATTCGTTTTGCTACCATTTACCAAAAAGCATGACCTAAAGCACAGATTAAAGCACATAGTAGAACACTGTGCATTACTCTTTATCTCTGAATGAGAAGTGCATGTGCGGCTATCTGTCTCCCGTGCTGCTACGAAATCTCTCGCACGTTCGTTTTGTGCACTCTTCTGAAACAAGAGACGCACACTTGAAATTGGGTGAAGCACATGTCTTTGCACTAATCTGTGTTTTTCAGCAACAGTAATAATCACCGAACGGTCTCACGCGACGCATCGACCCTGTGCTCGCGAGAAAGTCCGTACTGTGCGGGTGAAATCGCACTCGAAAGCGCCTGAAAAGTCTCCAGGCTAGCAGAAATCGCGTACGTCGTGGAAGTGATATTTTCCATAAATAAACAATTTGGAAAAGTGGTGAAAAATAGTTTTTTGCTTGGCTCTCAGCCTCCATTGGCAGTGAAGAGGATTTTTTTTTTTAGCCGGTGTCGGTGGTCGTAGTGTTAAGCGTGACTGCTACTGGCACCCCAGTGGGTCTGGGTTCAATCCCAGTCGACGTCGGTGGTTTTTCTGAGGCGAAAAAATCTTGGTCACGTCTTCCTTCGGAAGGGAAGTACAGCCGTTGGTCCCGGTTCATAGTCATGAGTCGTTAGGTAGGGTCCAGGTGGTGGAGTCGTCTCCCTGGTGTCGGTGATTGTCACCATGTGAGGAAATAGGCCGACGGAAAATAAATAAGTAAAAAAAAATGAGAAGAGGAGTTTTCTTGCTGAATTTTTTTTCGCTCAACCTCTCCCTCTCGCGCTGAGCTGATAGCGCGCTCTCTCTGTCGCTTGCGTTTGCACTTTTTAGGAGAAGCGCAGTGGTGTTGGTGTGAGTTTGGTGGATTGGATTTTTGCTTTTATTCGTCCACCCTGGATGCGATTCATCAATACATAAAGATAGAGAGGTACATGGTTGTGTGTGTTGGCAGTAGTTTGCCTCGCATCAGCGGCAACAACAACACAACGGTATTATGTAGCACGACGTCGGCGGCAGTAGCATCTCGTCGCGCGTCGCGTTGTTCTGCGTCGCGGATTACTTGTGTGCGTGTGCAATTGGATCCGGTGAGCTGAAGATAGAAGAGTGTTGCATGTCGCGGGATTGCACCGTGCTCGCGATTCATTCAAATGACGGTACACAATCAAATGCGCTGTTGTGTGTTGGTGATTTTTCCTCAAACGAGCTCAGGTCCAAAGTGTCGTTGTTCGCGGGTATTGTGGGTGAAGGTAGCATGTATTGTTTAGCAACCGTGTAAAGTTAGAGGTCATAAGCGAATTTATATTTCTTATTCATTCGGTTTCCGGCAACCAAGTGTCAATATCTAGAGTTAGATTTTAGAGGAAAATACCACAACCGTGCCAAAGTGAATTTCGATTCGGTGTGCAGGCTTAGTTTGTAAATTAATCAGTGCAAGAAGAGTGCACTAGTCACTAGACACAGATAGCATGTTACTACCACACACTTAGAAAAAATCGTGTAAATTTGTGACTAAAAGAATGCACATAATTGGAGCGGCTTTGATGATACAATAATCTGTTGCGAGGAAAATTACACCAATCAAATTAAATTTGGACCGTAATCTTTTACGACTCATTTCAGGTTCATGTAATATTTTAAGACGATGTAATTGTTCGATAGATGTAAAGTTATACTTGAAACGAATGCTTGATAGAAAATGAATTTCCATGACTGTGTATTTTTAACCCAGCTTGATAATCACGAGTTTATGTAACAGTTGTTATATTTATGTGGTAGGCTCTATTGTAATCCTCAAAATCAAAAAAAAAATCCTCTTTTGCCCTGCGGCAACAATATAAGAAGATAAGAGATCATAATTCCTGCATTGATGTGTGATGAATATATTACATCTGAGCAATTAATTTAGATTTGGAAATCATCGGTGGCTTGCTATATTTGCCAATAGCCGATTTAAAAATGTGCATTTCAGTTTGCTGCCACAGGAAGCAAAAGGAAGTTCACACGTCGATGACTGGCAAGAGTCGAGATATAACTGAACCGTATATGATACGAACAAAAGAGGAATGACTCCTTCAGTTTAAATGAATGGTCTTGTAATTTTAAAGGACAACGGCGAACAACCAATATAATTTATGAAGGCCATGTAATATTATGTTATTTAGATTGACTCGTACTTGTATTCATAACGGAAATTTGGAATACCCTCAATAGAACATAATTATACAGCAGCAAATCATTACGTCGACTAAAATTGTGTAATCTTTGCGATAAGCGTTCCTTGTAGTTTTCATATTTTTTTAGTGTGCAGAAGGTTTCCGACACGTCGGCGACGGCCGGGTTGATGTGGACAAGTGCCGACGGCGGCAGCTGCGGGTCCAGGAGGACTTGGCCATCTAGGATATCGAGAAGAGCTGGTTTGCAAAGCAACTAATAATTTATTTCTATCATATTTTGAATATCTTAAAAACATATTTATGTAGTGAAACGAATGAACAAACAAATTTATGTCTTGAATATAAAGTGATAGTAACAAAAGCGTCAAAATTATTTAGTTGACATTTTTTTTCAAAATCTGTACTATTCAACAGCATAATTAAAAGCTTTTTATTCAATACCTTAGCTCAACATAATGGTTGTAGTTTTATTTAATATTTGCTTGCTTTTTCATTATTGTGTAAGGACGCGAGGGAGGTTGGGAGGATTTTTACCATCACTTTAAATTTCAATTTACGAGGATTTAATAATGCAACAAGAGGTAGGTTGGGTTTTCGGTAAGTGAACGGTTGGAAGTCCATTGACTTACTGCAGCTGCTTTTTACATAGTCAAGTAATTTAATTTTTATAGTGTAAAATTCCATGTAAATTATTCAAGTTGAAATTTGTATATATAGCAATTGGGTCTTTCATGATGTCCTTTTGTATGAGGAGAGTGAGACCTTGTAGTGACCAGCGCAGTATATGAGTTAAATTTTTGGTCCATTCATATTGGATCAGTCTATAAAAGTAAATGAGTCCTATACGAATAACATGCAGTGGAAGATGCGTTGGAAAGTAGTTTTCCTTGATTTTATGATGCAACATAGAGACTGATATGCTTGTATGGTAAGTTATTTGAATGATTATTTTTTTTTTTTTTGTGAGATCCTTCCTCATATTATATTGCCCACAACTATTTTATTAGGGACAGTAGAAATTTTCAATATCTCAGTACATTTATTAGTGCAAATTACAAATTAAAATTAATGTGTTGATTGAATCTAAAGTTCATTATAGCCGTGAAATTTTCTTTTTGTCTTAACTTTGTTTTTATAAATCATTTATGCTAAAAATTTCCACTGTTCCTTTAACAACTATATAATGGGGATTCCCTAGGGGGGTAGCCTAAGGCAGTCGAAGGATTTGTTGACTGGACAAGGTTTCGTGGAGTCGCCAGTCCCTTGTCATGCGAAGACACGCGACCTTCTGGCCGTAGTCTTCCGAAGGTCCTCACTTAGATCGGCTGACCCTGCTACAAGAAGCCATCACGTAGGCTATTCTCTCAGAACAACCTGCTGAGAATAGTCCTGCAACCATAGGTAATCCTTGCACTGATGGTGGGTTCTTATCACACATCACATCACATCACTCTGTGTTTTTCGACAATCCCTGGCTGTTATGTCCGGCATAGCAATTGAGCCAATGATTGCAGTCATTTGGCTTTTTACTACCATGTTTTCGTTGAACAAGTTTTTTTTAAATATAGCTACTTTTCATGTTTCACACTTTTTTTTTCTTTAGTGTTTAATATTTAAAAAAAAAAACTTTTTTGAGCGTATTAGTCGAACGATTGTGATTGGGAAACTAGGAGAATTTAAAATTTAACACTTCATTTGATCACTTTTAAAAAATAAAAATTAAACCCTGAAACACTTTTTAAATTTCGCTAGTAATAGCGACAATTCCATTAATTCCACTATGAGCTTATCTTTTGACAGATAGGCCTATTTCGTCTGCTACTTACAGAATTCTTCAGTGTCTGTAGTGAGCACTCGACACTGAAGAAGTCTGTAAAGTAGCAGACGAAATAGGCCTATCTGTCAAAAGATAAGCTCATAGTGGAATTAAATGGAATTTGCTCGCGATTACTAGCGAAAATTTAAAAAGTGTTTCAAGGTTTAATTTTTTATTTTTTAAAAGTGAACAAATGAAGTGTTAAATTTTAAATTCTCCTAGTTTCCCAATTACTTTTCATGTTTATACAATTTTAATTTTTGAATTAAACTTCTTTTTAAAAATGCAGGCGAGAGTATTAAAAGAATATGTATCATGACTAGTATTATTCTACTGTCATCTGACTTTTCATTGAACATTAACATGAATCAAAAATTGCAGTGACACGTGCAAAAACGTCTAAGTTTAATAAAGTTTCAAATTGTAATTGGGAATAATTTTCATTAAATTGAAAATAAATTAAATTAAAGTAATAAAAAAGAAAGATCTCACCGGATCTCACATCATCTCGACGACCTATATCGGAACCACAGCGAAGAGCATCCAAAGTTCGTCCGTCGAGCTTCCCAGATAAATTGAGGTGTTCGCTCAACCAAACTTCCCCTCGGAATATACTCGCAATCCCTTGTCGTGCAGTTTTATCGAACGGTACAGTACGCCCTCTAGTTCCGGACACTCAGGAGTCACACACAAATTAGTTACAGAACCAGTATAGTCACCATTTCCTGACTAGAGATGACTCCGTTGACTCCGTTCATTTTCTACTATCCGGTAGCACCCGAGAGAGTTGACTATGCAGCATGTCGGCATGAGGCAATTCGGCAAATAAACTGTGACGAACAAAACAAAACTCATCACATCTAGTTTATGATGTTACAGTTTGAGTTTAAGTTTAAGTTAAGTTTAAGTTTAAGTAACAGTTATCAATGCCATAAGCAAAATTTATAACCAAATATTTCAACTCGCAAAGCCGCACTCAGTGCTCAGGACAAGTTCCACTAATGAAACATTTGAAAAATTCTTTGGAGAATGCATCGTAGATGATTTGTAGAGCAGATTTAATACAAAGGGTATAACATATATTTTTGCGGGATGCTATTGCTTAAATCCTTAATGCTTAGCTTCATAACGGAAGTTCATCATGTTTATAATGGGCCAGGATGCGCTTATTACAGATCCCAAGACAAAATGGTGCTTAGGCTTCAGATGTAGATTGAAACAATTCTTGGTATAAGGTGTGATGTTGGTTACATAAATCTTTTAGATATGCTAAATCATTTTCAGAGAATGATTTACACAATATCTTATCCGATAGCCTAACCAAAACGAAACAATATTTCCAAACAGGTAAGCCCGCGTCCTATCGAGTCATCGCGATGCTATCCTGTATTCGAAAGTTGTTGGAGAAAATGATCCTTTTCCGTCTGGACAAATGGGTTGAGACGAACAACCTGCTTTCAGATACTCAATATGGTTTCCGTAGGGGTAAGGGAACGAACGCCTGTCTCGCGATGCTTTCCACAGATATTCAGTTAGCTTTTGCTAAAATAGAGCAAATGGCTTCTGTATTCTTGGATATAAAGGGGGCTTTTGATTCAGTATCTGTTCAAGTTCTTTCAGATAAACTCTACGCTTGCGGCTTTTCACCATTAATGAATAATTTTTTGTACAATTTGCTGTCAGAGAAACATATGAGTTTTTCTCATGGAACCTCTACAGCTTCACGATTTAGCTATATGGGTCTCCCCCAGGGATCATGTTTAAGCTTGCTTTTGTATAACTTTCATGTCAAAGACATTGACGGTTGTCTAGGTGACAACTGTACGTTGAGACAACTTGCAGATGACGGCGTACTGTCTGTCACGGGACCCAATGGGATCGATCTGCAAGGACCCTTACAGGATACCTTGGACAATTTGTCTACTTGGGCTCTAGAGCTAGGTTTCGAATTTTCTACGGAGAAAACTGAGTTGGTAGTTTTTTCTAGGAAGCATAACCCAGCACAACCGAAGCTTCAAATCTGGGGTAAGCCGATAACTCATTCTATGTCATTTAAATATCTTGGAGTCTGGTTCGATTCGAAAGTGCACGTGGAGATCCCATATTGAGTATGTCGATAGCTTGAAAAATGCCATGCCAAGGGATCAAGCTTTTCTCTGCACATTTACCGGAACTTGTTGGGGAGCGTCATCCACAAGCATCTTCATCCAGATCGGTTTTTCAGTAACCTGGCTTACCTGACCCAGACGAATTTTGACTCCAGGATCCTACCTCCTGGCCATCTCGATTCAGCCGGAACATTTCCAATCGTGTTTGCTTCTCCGATTTCGACAATTCGGTTCATTTTGATTTATCCATGAAGCAGGAGCTTCATGGAATCCCAAACATCATCGTCCTATGATTGCTCAGGTGATTTCGCTACAAAGTTTGGCCAAGTTGATTCCACTAAATCGTTCTTCACAGACGGATCTTTGATAAAGGAGTCAGCAGGCTTTGGTATGTTTAATGAAATTTATAGCGCCAACCGTAAACTTCAAGCTCCTTGTTCCGTGTATGTCGCAGAATTAGCGGCAATACATTTTACGCTAGAAATTGTTGCCTCATTAACACCGGATCAGTACTTCATTTTCACGGATAGTCTCAGTTCTATAGAGGCTATTCGTTCCTTGAGGCCGGTAAAGCACTCCTCGTATTTTCTCATGAAAATACAGGAGCTTCTAAGTGCTTTATCTTCGCGATATTTTATCATCACCTTTGTATGGGTCCCATCTCATTGTTCAATTCCAGGCAATAAGAAAGCGGACTCGCTTGCAAAGGTGAGCGCTATGGAAGGCGATATTTGTGATCGACAAATCGCCTTCAACGAATTTTTTCCTATTTTTCGTCAACAGTCACACGTCAGCTGGCAGTATAAATGTAGTAAAGGAGATTTGAGGCGATGGCAACATTCTATCATCCCAAAGGTGTCGAAAAAATCTTGGTTTAGGGGGATGGATGTGAGTCGAGACTTCATTCGTGTGATGTCTCGCCTCATGTCCAATCATTATTCTTTGAACGCTCATTTATTCCGTGTTGGACTGAGCGACAGCAATCTCTGTGAATGTGGACAAGGCTATCAGGACTCAGATTACGTTGTTTGGTCATGTGCTGAGCATCGTGAGGTCAGATCGGGGCTTTATGATTCCCTTCGGGCTCGAGGTAGACAACCCAATGTGCCAATTCGAGATATTTTGGCTGTACGTGATTTGGAGTACATGAAACTCATTTATGTGTTTTTGACTAACATTAGCCTTAGATTGCAGTTAGTTTAACCTGTATGTTTACTTTAAGTTTTTTTTTATGTGTGTATGTATGTGTGTTTTTTTTTCTTTTTCAAAAAATGTTCAAGTCAAAAGAAAACCATAAATTGTATAGTTATAAGTGTTTAGATAATTTAGAATTTAAATTTAATGTGTTATGTACACCATACTTTAAATTCCCACCCTCTTTCCTATCCGTAATTTGTAATTCCTATTAACCTCGAGACGGCCGCGAGTAATCGATTTTATCCCCCTAACTTTAGTTTTAAGATAAATGATGTAAAATGTATGATGAAAATTTGGCTCTGTGAAGTTAATTCGATTGAGCCTGTACAAATAAATGATTATTTAAAAAAAAACATCATTTATCAAGGTGAATCCTGATCCATCCTGATCCATCGAGCCCTACTCTACTAACATATAACAACTTCTGCCTGTGTGAGAACGCAAGGGTGCACAAGGTTCCTAAACGACAAAGGTTACACTGACTTTCCTTCCCTATTTACATCTGATTTTAAGGACGTTATTGCTAATTAAAGAAATTAAGATACTGAAACGTGCACAATGAGAATGATCAGGTACACCCAGCCCCATTGAGTTGATTCATTCTGCAATTTTACTGATTCTGATCATTCACGTAGAAGCAACCATTAAAGGGTGTTTCGATCAAAAATTGGTCGACTTAAACTTGACGCATTTCCTTTCATCGTGCATTAAAAAAAATGCTGCACGACCTTCATTTTGAAGATGTGTACGTGTAGCACCATTCCTCTATTTTGATTTTGAGATTAGCACTTCAGTTATCAAAATGTCGTTAAAGGAAGAGAAGCAACGCATCAACATTTTGCACGCGCATGGCGCAAATCCAAACTACTCTCACGCAAAGTGGCGAAATTGTGGAATGTGGCTAAATCAACTGTTACCAACGCATTAAAAGTGTTCGGTGAACCTTTGTCGATAGCCAGGAAAACTGGATCGGGGGAAATCGAAAGCCGGAGGCCCCAGCGACGACAAAAAGAGTTGCCCGCTGTTTCGAGTGGAACCCCAACCTCTCCGTCCGAGATGTCGAAAAGAAGCTGGGAGTGGCGCCTTCAACCGTGGATAGAGCTAAAAAACGAGCTGGACTGTCGACTTACAAGAAAGTGGTGACTCCAAATCGCGACGATAAACAAAACACGTCGACCAAAGCACGATGATGCTGACGAAGTTTGATTGCGTGGTACAGGACGATGAAACTTACGTCAAGGCAGACTTTAAACAGCTTCAAGAACATTAGACTATCAAAGTTCGCGAAGAAATATCTGGTGTGAGCAGACCATCTGTACATGCGGCTTGAAAAGCAACGTTTACATTGCGACCGGAACCGTCAACCAGGAAATTTACCTGAACGAGTACCTACAAAAACGCCTACTGCCTTTCCTGAAGCGACACAATTGTTCTTTTCTATTTTACATTACGGAAAAAAGCTATGGAGTGGTATGTTGCTAACAACGTTCAATTGGTGCTCAAGGACAAGAACCCTCCCAACACGTCAGAGCTCCACCCAATCGTATAATATTGGGCCATCGTCAAGCGGAACCATAAGAAGACTCAAAAAGCTGTTGTGAGCGAGAAACAGCTTAAGGCAAACTGGCGTTCTGCGGTGAATGAAGGGAACAAGTAGACGAATGTACAACGAAAGACCCGGCAATTCGCGTGCGGTAAAAAGGAAGCTTAGCTGATTATTTCTCCTGTACTTTGTATTAACTGAACTTGAAAAAAAAAAGAATTTGACTTATTAAGTAATAAAAACTTTGATCGACTCACACACATTACTGTTTGACCAAATTTTGATCGCAACACCTTTCAATACGTGTTGTCAGTCAAGCTAAGTTAAGCTAAGTTAAGCTAAGCTAAGGCAGTCCCAACCATTTCTGTTGGTTCTTATCCTCGTGCTCATTGAGAATGCATGTTAGTTCTTGTCATCGATTATTGGTTTTGTATGTGTATGTTTATTTGTATTATAACCTCCATAACGATTCATAAAATGTATACTCACTTGCTTATGTTCGATAGCGAAAAATCACTTTTCACCAAAGTCCGATGTTATTGTCTCACGATACCTGTAATCTGCTGATAACACTACGACCGATGACCCTGGAAGAAGATAAAATTACGATTCCAATCTGAAGAAAGCAATTGGAAGCTTCTGCGAGAATGATTTCCGGAGGCAAAAGAATCAAATCAAACCAAATTAAAACAACCAAATTTATTTTGTATCATAATCACTTGTTTATTTAGTTTTACCATTCTGTAGAGGTGTATTCTAGTGTTTCCCACTGGCTTACACTTGAATGCTGTCATGACATTATGTCCTTGCAATGGGAATCAGCTGTATCGCTTGGTGTATGGATAGGAGTGTGCTTTGCGTGTTTGTTTTCACTGTTGTCATTTTCATCCATATTTTTGTTTCAGTTTGTCTTCCTGCTTTGTATTTTGTTTTATTTGTTGTCTCGGTTATTGTATTTCTACTTACGCTTTACATTCATTTAAATTATTTCCTTATTTGTTTTTTCATTAAAGGCTATTAGTGGTTTCTGTTTATATTAACTGCTTGTTCTTAGTTGGTTTAAATGATGTTTTCGGTTTTTATCTGTTGCATCACTATGTTCCTAGGGCTACGGTTGGCTTTCCTTGATCATAGCTGTGTGTTGTATAAGTTTGTTTTGTTATGACTGTATTCGGTTTTTACTTTCGCACTCAGGTTGTTGCTACTTAGGTAGGTTTTTCAATCTCTGCTTGTAAATGTTTGTATTTTCATTTTTCGGGGATGGTGTTTGTCAGTAACTGTCATTTCTATGTTATTTTGTTTTGTAACATGTGTTTCGTATAGATTTGCTTAAATTTAAACTCTTCTCCTTCGAATACATATGGAAAACTAAAACGTCAACTAATACTAGTTAATGTTTACCACTTTTACTTCTGCTTCCTAAATTCTTTTTACAAGATTGGCTGTAGTGATAATAAGTAAATGTTTATGTTTCTCTTCTTTTTCTTCTCGATTAGACTGTATGTGATACCTAAGAACTTTTGCTTTGATTATAGTATGGTGATAATAATGACCATAATAATTAGAATAAATAATAACTTTCTAATACGAGAATTTGCTTCGCACAGTATTGCCACGGATGAAATGAAAACCAGTTTTATTTTCCTAAAACAGCGCATCTAAATTCTCTCACTATCTTCGAAAACTTTCATGAAACTGAAACTGAAAATGTGTACGTAATTTTGAATTGAATCCAAAACATATTTATCTTTACATATCTTTTGTTATCCATTTTTGACTATATGTATTAAAGTACGGCTAGGTGTCTATAATGGTTTATTTTCCACTTGAACGTAAAATGATAATCGATTTCAAGAGATGGAATGTGCCCTTGCAAGCGGTGTGTGTAAGAGTGTGTGTGTGTGTAATTTATAAATATTAAAATCAAACTGAAATGGATTTTTTTAATAGTATGCAGAGTACAAACTTGAGTTTTGATCAAACTGAGTTGAGAAAGAACTTATAGCACAAATCAATAGCGTATAGGTACAGGGTGCGGCAGAAAATAATGCGAAAATGTTCAAACTTGAGTATTGGGTTAATTCGTGTAGCTAGTGACTAATTTCTGTCGAAAGTGTATTTGTTTATGTTTACTTTCAAGGGCTGCATCCAAACATTCTATTTGTTTTATTGCAAATCCGTCAAAATGTTCGCGAAAGAAGTGATCACCAGTTTGTTGCTCGCCCAGAAGAAGCCGGAAGAACTTGCCAAGTGCAGTAGGGTGCAAGTAGGGTGCAAAATTGGTTTTTGGCGTCGGCTCGAGGATGTTATTTATAAAAATGGAGGACACATTGAATAAATTTGTTTAAAGGGAGATAACTGCACTCGAAAATGTTGATACTATTGCTTGAATTAGTTGAAAATGGGATTTGAAAGAAATAGAACAAATTTTCGCATTATTTTCTGCCGCACCCTGTAGGGTTTTTTTAAATTCATTGAAACGACTTACGAAATCCTTAACTCTTCAGCCTCATCTCATTCAAAAATAAAAACAAAAATCAGTTCAGCGATCGAGAAATCACGACATGAACCAAAATGCAAGAAAATAAAACAAAATAGAAATAAAAGAACCGAAAATCAACTTGAGTACAACTATACACTAGGATAAATTCACCCATCGGACCTACCAATAACCGCCTGAAGATAGTCGAGTAAATTTAACTTTAATGATAAGACTTCCGTTCATTCTTTTTTTACTCTCCGTCTTTTCGTCCACTCATCTTCTCGATTGACTTTTTTTTTCATTAAATCATGCCTCTTAACTTCCTACTAAAATCTAACCGTCCGATGAGAAAGAAAAGCGAACTACACCCCCCCCCCCCCCTCCCCTCTCGCCTTCCCTCTTATCAGGCAATTTTTCTCAATTAAAGTTCTTCCCTCATCTATCTCTTCCGCAATGTGTGTGTGTATTTTTGTGTGAGAGTGTTTCTGTGGGCGCAATTAGTCACAATTTTCTTCTTTTCTTACCGCATTCACCCACCCAGTCTCTTTCTTAGGATTTGATTCACGTGATTTTCCACTTGCAATCAGTTAAGCATAATTTGTACATTGTGTTTTCAGTTTCGGCGCATTGTTGTTGTTGTTGTAAAAGTTGTTGATGAATCCCCCCAATTCTTCCTTTTCCCTTCTCCGGTCCCATCAACTGCCTTGGACCTACCTTAGGCACGGAAGTCCAAGGAAGCGCACACTGTCCGACGTTAATTATGTTAACTGATTTTGATTTGTGATTCTTGCTTTCCGTCTGCTCAGACTCGTCGGCCCCGGTCTTCTGGTTTAATTGTAATTAGAAAAGTTTTCCCCACTTCCCTCCACGGCTCTACTCCACCTTTGCCTTCTTGGCATCCGGAGCTCCATCGGCTGAGCTTTCTTCATCGTCGTCCTCTCCGTCCTCCTCGTCGTCTTCGTCCTCCTCATCATCGTCCTCTTCCTCGTCGTATGTGGTTGACCTCTTTGCACTACTTTGCGAATCACTATCATTCACCTCGTCGCTGTTGTTGTTCCGGATGGTGGCCGTCGTTGTGCTGGGCTTTTCTAGGCTATCCTCCGACTTGGTACACTCGTCCAAACTGTCGTTGTATTTGTTATCTTTGGAGGATTCATCCGAGGTGGCCTTACCTAGCTCGGTTTCCAGATTGCTCTCGTCGGACGGTTCTTCAATGGTGTTGTTGCCGGCCGGCGGTAAAGAGGCACCATTCGTGGTGGTGGTCGTGGTGGCTGTCTTGGTGGCGGCCGTTGGATTTCTAGAATAGCTGTTTTTACTGCCCTCCGTCGCGGCAGGCATGTCGTCCAGCAACTCAGGTTGCAACTCCCTCGCTACATAGTGCGTCCAAAGGGCAAGTTCAACGTTGTGCGGGGACCATTTCTTTTGGATTTTTGGCACATCGCCACTGTCTTCGTCGTTGCTTCCGTCCGCGTTTGAACTACTCACCGGACCGTGCACTTCTTCGTTCAACCGATCCGTAGTGGCTTGAATGTGCTGGACGAAGTTCATGTACTCGCGGGTGGTGTAGTCAATGCCTTCAATCTCCGGAATCGCCATCAGACACTCATCTGCCATGAATGGCGCAGATTCGGGTGCAGCTGCGGCCAACAGTGCCGATGCCATCGTAGTTCCAACACCCTTCAGATTCGACAGCGCCGTGATGGCTTGCTCCAGATTGGGGAGCTTTTTGAATGCCTTTTTGGTTTCCGCCATAACGGCCCGTGGAGTGTTTACTTTGATCAGGTAGGATAGCTGAGGGAAGAACTTACCACGCGTCTGCTTCCACTTCATGGTTTGAACCAATTCTTCGTGCACCAGGAACCGTTCTTTGCCGCGCTTTTTGATCAACTGCGGGAGTTTGTTTTGGTACCAATCATCTAGCCGGATGAGATCTTCGGGTTTCTTACATTTATTTTGTGCTTTTAGTTTGAGGACTTCGGGATACATGGCCAGGACAAAGTCGAACTGATTCGAGCTGCCGTTCACGAAGAACGATGCCGTGTCCTTGACGGAGGTCATTGTGATGAGTTGGTTAGTCAGCGAGTTGCTGCTTCTGGCTTAATTTATAGTACGGATTGAACGCGTCTCTTCGGGAACATTCGATTCTGGATCCGCTTGAGAACGAGAGCTGTAAGGAGAAAGTTTGTTTTGTTTTGTAAGAGTTATGTATAGATGGAAGGTATGAGTGACCATTCGAAACGAACCAAAACCGTGGTTTCCTTAACTGAAAATCCATGTTTATTTATGTGTTGGCTATTCTCGACATCCGATTTTCACATTCAGTAAAACCTTTGATCAAGTTACTTCACTTAATGAATTTATATCTTAGCTTGATTATTAAGCTTTCTTTTGATGACTTTTTAAGTACTGAGCTATTTTTTTATGCTGTATTTTTCTAAAGAGGAAATGTTTTTTCTAAATCCCGTATTTTGCGACATTTTTTCCACATGCAGTATGAATGCAACGATAGCCAAATAAAACAAGGGTTGCCGACAAAAGAAAAATTCATTTCAGCTCTTGATAAAAAACAAAACGTTTTCAGGCTCACGGTAAAAAAACAGTCTAGTTGCAGGGGGCGACCGCGGCGTATTGGTTAACATCCATACCTCTCACGCCTAAGTCACGAGTTCGAATCTCACCCCCGGAGAAGTTACGAAAATGCCCAAAAGTGGTGTTTGACGGGAGATGAACCAGCCCGAGGCTGAAAATCTCGATAATCAAGACAAAAAAAAAAAAAGTCTAGTTGTTACCATTTTTGTTGTTAGTAAGCTCATTTTTTTTATTCCAATTCAATAATTTTTATTTGAAACAAACTGACTGGTTGATTGTTTGAAAACAAAATTTGTGTTTACCTCATTATAAAAAAAAATATTTAGTTAATTCAAACCATACATTTTATTGAATCCTTTCATTCCCCTTTATCCCTGGTTCATTTTTACCGAAACGCTTGTTGTTATGAATAAGGATTACACATAAAAATGTAAGGTTGAGTCTACGAGAGCGATGAATGACCAAAGTAATAATTTGAAGTAAGTACAAAAGTTTTATTTTGTTTGAAATAAACTTAATGTTTGGATGGTTTCGTTTTACGTCATCTCGTCGGCATTAAAAAAATTGACAAAAATGCCGATTTTCATGGGTTTACCTTTGCCCACACTGACGAAATTACCCATGTAGTATCAATCATAGTAACCCATGAGTCAACAAATTAAATTTTACAATTCTATCAGTCGAACTCTAACCGTGATGGCAAAAACAGTGCAGCGACTCCGTTCAGAAGTGTGCGCGTTCAAAGAACGGCACCCCACCGCGTCGAAAACGAACATCGTGCGGCACTTTGTGGACACCGGATACGCCCGTTCCGGCATCTATAACATCTTGGCACTATTAGACAACAATCAGAGCATCAAAAGAAAACCCGGTTCCGGGCGGCAAACAACCCTGTGCGACAAGAAGCTCCAAAGGATGCTGAAGAGGAAGACCGAGGGAAAACATCGTTACGTTCAACCAGCCAAACAGTGAAAAATTACCTGGCGAACATGAACACACATGTCAGGAAGCGGAAGTCGCGTCCACTGGTCTCGGAGCTGCAGGCAATGATGCAGCGGCAGCGGTTGAATAACATAGTCAGCTCGATTTTCCCGCTGAATCGCGACGTGGCGGTGGTGCTTTTAAGCAACCTATCTAATCCTGGATGGCAACGACTGGCAGGGCACTACGTATTTGACTTTCTTCCCGAAGGAAGTGAGCTCCGATGTGAAGTTCATTTAACACACAAAGTTCCCCAAGAAGGTGCTGCTGTGGCTGACAATCAGCGAGAAGGGGATGTCAAAGCCGCTCTTCTTGCACTGCCGGAAGTTGCGTCGTTCATCATAAGGACGAAGACGCGGTGTTCTGGCTGGATCTGGGGTCGGCCCACTACTCGAAGCAATCGTTGGAGGATAGGGAGCGGCTTTATATCGATGTGGTACCCCAATCGACGGAACCTGCCCAACGTTCCTCAGCTGCGTTGCATCGAAAATTTCTGGGCCAACCTGAAGTATCAGATCTACTCCAATAATTTTGTCGCGTAAACTGATGAGAAATTGATAAATAAAACGAAGAAAGAACTCAAAAACGTTCCTACACGCATGTTTTCGTCCGCCATGGCGAATGTTCCGGTTAACTGCCGGAAGGCTGCTTGCAAGGGCGTAGATTTTTTTTTGCAAGTAAGTTTAAATAATTACCTTCCATGGGAAATTTATCAAAAACAATTATCTGTCATCGATTTTTTTTATCACCATCCGAAAAAAAAACTCTTTTTTTTAATGCAAACGTTATGACGCGTATGACCTTCCAGTTTGTTATTGCTATATCTCAAGAACGTTACTAGTTACCCAAGTAGCACACTTCGGTAATATTTAGTTGTAGGAACTTGATTATGACTTAGCAAGTCTGTTATCTCAACCAAATGGCAACAAAAACTAGGGTAGGAAGTTGCTTTCTGGGTGCTAGTCACATATGTTCGGAATTCTCTTACTAAACGGTTCTATTGTGGATATGAGGTGGTAACAAGGAGCAGTATAGTAGCAACGGGCAGTAATGTAGCAACGATCAGGGGGTAAAAAGGGACAGTGAACTATCGAGAATCGGGGAAGTAACAACGATCAGGGTCGTAGCAAGGCGGATGGTGATAGTAAGGGGTAGGGAAGAAACAATGGGTAGTAGTGTAGTACGAAGCAAGGTTAGCAAGGTGCAGGAGTGTAGCAAGGCGCATGTGTCAGTGAAATATCAAGGAGTAGGAAAGTAGCAACCCAAGTAACACAACTTTTTATTTAATGTTCAAAAATCTTTAATACATGAGCTCATGTATTTTTCTAGTACACATAACTTAATTCTGGTATCTTATAAGAACAAAACAGCGCAATAAATCGATCTATTTGAAACAACTTTAAGATCATAAAAGATGTTTTTATATACAGATTTAGGACTAATAATACGTTTTCACGATACTTTGAACAACATGTCTTAACTTGGTAGTTTCCAGCATCATTATAACAAATTGGTTATAATAAAGTTATTCCAAAGTAAAAACAATTGCAGAAACACATGATCATGACATGCTACTTTGAGAAATGTCAAACGAACAGAAGACAACATTTTTAAGTTTGTTGTGACTGTGAAAAATATGTTTGTTTATAAGGAAAATATGCCCAACTCAAGGTATAAAAATGACAATCGTTTTTGGCCAAATCGATTATTTAATAAATATCAGAAATCTAAAGATTGCTTATGCTAAGAATGCTTACAAAATATCATATGCAAGGTAGCTTTTATGGTGCAACTTCTGTTTTTACTCTGGCATAATTTTTACACCGTTCTAAAGATTAAAATAATCAACAGAAAATTCTCTTATACTAAGCAAATTTTTAGCATCTCTGTTGGAATCATCAAAAATCATCATGGTGGATTAAGACACATGGTCTACACTGTCGATTAAAAGTATTTTTGAAACATAAAAAAATGTCTACATTAGCGAGCAACTTTCTTTCTTACTCAAAGTGTATCATCTGAATCGTTAACAAAAAAACGCAGCTTTCGACATTTTTAATGATAATTGTAGTCATACTTTCAACCGGCAGTGTAATTTTCCCCATAGCTATGGCGTTAAGTAGAAATTGAGTTCAAAATACATCTTGACAGCAGTTTGATAACATACTCATGATGTTCGATTGCAAATTATTTCAGGTAGTTGACCCATAATAACCATTTTAGAGCATCTCTTAGTAAAATGTCATTTGGCTTCAGAAATTTGAAAAAAAAAAAATACGTTTCTTGTGAACCGTCACATCAACTGTTGATGGTGATTCTTCTTGCATGCTATAGTTATGAAAAAATATGTTTGTTTTTTTTGTAGTTAGACCAATTCTGTAACCGTTTCTTAAGAAGATATCTTGCAAATAAAGGGCGAACACGAAATTATTGCGACACCGAAAATGTCATGCCAATTTTTTTATAATGTTTAGAATCAAACCAAAATTTTAGGGTAGTTTTATACATATATTTACTTCAAAAATCAAAAGAAAAGTTAATCGATGGAGCCTTGAGTGTAAAATTGAACGCATTTTCGCTTGATGCCCTTCATCAAAGTCTTTGCAGTGTCATCCGTACCAGTTTCTCAGTTTTTTTTTTCCATTTTCTTAACATGTCCTTCTCGTCTTTGACTGTCTTCTTGCTCTTCCGGAATTCCCGCTTCATCATTGCCCAGTACTGCTCCACCGGGCGCAGCTCCGGACAGTTTGGCGGATTCATGTCCTTTGGAACAAAATGGACAGAATTGGCCTTATACCACTCCAGGACACTATAGGCAAGGTGGCATGATGCCAAATCTGGCCAAAATAGCGGAGCTTCGTCGTGCTGCTGCAAGAATAGCAAAAGGCGCTTCTCGAAGCACTCAGATTTGTAGATCTCGCCATTTACTGTGCCCTTTGTCACGAAAGGCTCACTCCTCAGTCCGCAAGAGCAGATGGCCGGCCAAATGAGATATTTGGAGGCGAACTTCGAAATTTTCTTCTTCTTAAATTTGTCGTCCACATGCACATGCTCTTGCCGGTGAAAAACTCCAACCCCGGAATTTGTTTAAAATCAGCTTTTATATACGTTTCGTCGTCCATCACACAGCAGCCATATTTTGTCAGCATCTTCTCGTAGAGCTTCCGTGCCCGAGTTTTAGCCATCGATTGTTGCCGCTCATCGCGGTTTGGAAAGTTCTGTACCTTGTATGTATGTAGTCCAGCTCTCTTTTTTGCATTCTGGACGTAGCTCTGCGACATGCCGATCTTTTTAGCCAAATCACGACTTGAGACGTTGGGATTTGCTTTAATCATCCGCTTCACCTTTCCCTCCGTCTTTTTGTTCTCCGGTCCCGGTTTTCTTCCAGCTCCTTTGCCGTGGTCCAACGTCAACCGCTCCTGGAACCGCTTCAACACTCTGGAGACGGTTGAATGGTGAATGTTCAACATTTTTCCCAACTGCCGGTACGACAGGTCAGGAAATTCAGGTGTTTGGAAATAATTTGTTCTCTCGACTGCGTTGGTTCACCTCCATTTTCGTTGAATCAGAAAACACGACTTCGAGTTTGACAGCATGTAAACAATACACATCAATGAGAAAGTGTGCAAAATTTGGTTGATTTTTCCCAATGGTAAAAAAGTTATGCCCTGTTGAATGTGTCGCAATAATTTCGTGTTCTCCCTTTACTTGGCACACGTAAAACAGTGAAATTTCCGATGCATGATTTGCAGGTTTGCTCAAATTTTCAGAATTATTATTAAGATACAGACCAATTACTGTGTGCCATTTCGCGCGAATACACCCTATATTATTTTTAGAACGGATAATTTCATCTTTCAACGTTAACATAGTGGCTTTTAGGAATAATATGATCAGCATACCATACAAACTCAGAGCTAACAACCATCGTAAAACAACGGATAAAAGGATCTCCAGCATCAATCAGGTCAGTTGAAAGATTCACAGTGCATTCGCAAAGCTCACGCTACTTTTCACTACGCGAGGTATGCCAATCATGTGCCATACGTGACAAACCATCGCAAATGACACCTGTCACATGACATTTTCACCCTCTCGAGAGAAGCGCCTTGCTGCCGTTCAACCAGTAAACGCCTCCCCATCCAAGCAAGCTGGAATCTCTTTCATGCACAATTTGATGCTGATTGAATCGGAGCCGATAATGGAAAATACTGATGGTCCGTCCCTTGGCTGTGCGTTAAATGGCACTTTGACGGAATTGATTTTTTTTTTCGTTTTGGAATATGGAAGTGGAACATCGCGATGTTAGCTGCTCGGCAGAAGATCTGCGATAAACTCTTCGG
Organism: Aedes japonicus; assembly: GCA_034211315.2. Lineage (NCBI taxonomy): Eukaryota > Metazoa > Arthropoda > Insecta > Diptera > Culicidae > Aedes > Aedes japonicus. The sequence goes on along the minus strand of JASCZW010004716.1, from coordinate 37,449 downwards.
GGGGAATCACGTTTATGGTAACAGGTCAAGTAGATTAATTTTCCCTCGTGGAAGAGGACCTGCGTTGTCATGCTTCCTTTTATGACTGCATTTTATTTGTGGGTGTTGCAGCAGCCTGAAGCAAATTCCATCAAGTCTACTCCAAATTGGGTCGGATTGCCGTTGCTCAAGTTGTAAGCCATGTATCATCGAGATTGTGTTGAAAAACTTTATCTTTCTTAGGAGAATCTTGTCATAGCGGGTTTCAGCAGAAAGAACCTCCCCGCTTTACCACACATGTTTAATTTATAAGCCACTATCACTTCCGGAAAGTTGGAAATCAACGGAATGTCCCGGATAATCCCATTCCGAACTCTTGGGCGTAGAATATCCGTGCCCGTCTCCGAGCTTAGCAAGTCGCATAGTTTTCCAAAACTGCCTCAGGCATTCTGCTCAACCTCACCGGAGTAGCTACTTAATATTAATGGCATGATTGCATAATGCGACAGTTTTAGAGTTCCTCTCTCTCTTCTTATCGTTGCGCCGTCTGGTGTCCTGATGGCAGCACGAAACTCTATATATTTTATCGGTCCTGAAAGCAAGGATCTGCTTGCTTACCAACTTGTTGTTCCGGCTCCTGAGTACGATGGGGCTTGCCCCGCTGGCTGCTGCTGCACTAGTTGTGTTGCTATTGCATCGCTGTGTGAAGCACTCTTCTTTTAGGGGGTGTTGATCGGGGTGAGCTGGGAAAATTTATGCTGTCGCGACTTTTTCCCGACCCCATTAACTAGGACTAGGACGGTATGCGAACCATCTGCTGTTTGGATGAACCATCGGTGTCGTTCAATCTTGGGAACGATGGCAAACTGCTCGACGAATTGATTCGATCGTTCTCGGATATGAAAGGTGATGCAGAGAACATCAAAATTACCATCGATTCCCATTTAATTAAAGCAGAACCAGCAGCATTGATAAGGTTCAAATTGTTCGTAAATTTTCCGGGTTTTTTTCTAAGCCATTGCTTCACAACTGATTACGTTATAGTCCTTCCTTGCACCCCAAGCCGGTTGATCCAACCCAGAACGTGCTAAAAACAATTCAACCCCTTTTTGCCAAACTTCGATCCCACCGGTTCAAAGTGTCTATGGGGCGAAAATGCTCCATAAATCACCCCCGCCCGTTTCGTGACAAAATGTTGTTTTACTTTTTGCCTCTCCTCTGTGAGGGGATCTTAATGATAAACATTCTTGGCTAAACTGTAACATTTCGATGGACACAGGGAATTATCCCCATTCTAGGAATTTCAAACCCCCTACTAGGTAGGACGTAGGTGCAAAGTTCTACCACGATAGAGAAAGCAGAAAAAAGATGTCCTTTGAAATTAATTAACTGTGCCTAATTATATTTACGCTGGTGGTCGTCCCCCCAGCTACGAACTGCCATCCAGTTTCACCAATAAACCTAAATCAGAAAACCGCATTACTTCATCGAATAACAATATCTTCCAGACTCAATTAGCCGTTACTCCCCCCCTTCGAGTGAGTCACCTCCATCGGCCATTACCTTGAATGATGTATTGGATAGTTTGATTACATTCGGGCACTTGTGACTGTAGTTGCAATTCTTCGGAAGGCATGTTGCATTGTTGTGAAAATCCCCGACCGGCCAGACAGCCAGACTATCGGAAAGTTAATCCCTCTTTTTCCGAAGGTGGAAAAGCATTTGCCGGACGAAAGTTGGCTCCCGGAGAGCAATAAAACCGAGATTTGTGGATAGCATTCATATGGCGTGGGGTTGCTTCGAAATGCTCAAAGTTTTCTGATGATTGTGGAATAGACAGGGCCGGGTTGTGTTCATAAACGTGAGGGTGGGCTTCCCGTTTGACTGTGTGCGTTGGATAAGTTTTACAGTGTGTGGTATTATTCAGAGTTTGATGAAGTTGCCGGTGACATGCAATGCTGTGGTGTATCTGCGAATGGTGGCTTGTTGGATGTTTGAGTTGAGGGTGCGAAGTCATGTGTTTTCCGGCCATGTAGTTTTTAAAGAAACAATTGCATCGAGGGAATTAAAAACCAGCCTTTAGTATACCATACTAGTCGACTATTACTACACGACACTGAAAAAGTCTGCACATTGTAGACGAAATACGCGTATCTGTCAAGATAAGCAATAAAGCTAGTTGGAATTGAATGGAAATTACCGTAGAGTGGGGTGACTTCGATCAACGGGGTGACTTCGACCGCCAAGTCCGATATTTATTCAATATAAAATTATCCTTCTCCAAGTGCCTGAATTTTTAAAGCTTTGAACCATATATATTCAGCATTTATAAGGGTATATAAATGCATTTTGTTTTTAGCATTTCTCTATTTCCTTCGCTATAAAAAAAATATTTCTTAAAAAAATGCTCCTTATGATACTTTTTACCAAGCCCAACAACAATCATATATTCAAGCAATAAAATGATTTAAAAAAAAAGAAAAGAAACAAACACATTTTCAGATTACTCAAACATTCGCCTCTCTAAGCTAATCGAAACAATATTAATTTTGCATACATAAACAAATTAATGAATAAAAAAAAATATTTTGATCGAAAATTAAGAGCGAGGATCAGGAAAAACCTCGGTTCCAAAGCCAGTGAAGCAAGTTCGGCAGAAACTTGTTGGCCAAGTCGGAATATTAACAGCACATCAAGACGGTCAGAAAATGAATGTTGGTGATTCCGGTAAAATGCAATTCCGGTAAAGAATCATAAAGAAGAAGGTGAATCCACAGTTTCAAAGAAGCGTGTTGGCAAGCCTGGAACACCATCTGTTTCACAATACAAGAAGAAGAGAATTCGTTTCTAAAGTAATGGAGTTGTCCTCCTTTGTTTCTTTTTATTGAATAAGGCTATATGATCACATCCCCTCCTTCTTATTCTTGATGCCAATTACGACCCAAGTAAAACTTTATATTTGCTTATTTTAGTAACTAATGTCATGTTACTTTTTGAAAATTCATTAATTACGCCACGCAAAATGGTTCGTTTTTCTACACAAAGCCCCTCCCCCCACCTTGGTCACCCTTTTTGTGTGGTTCTTTTGGATCGTCACGGTCTGTAAACGAACGTTTCCTTAGCTGTTAATGACTCACACTTATTCTGCCGTGAATCGCATATCAATACCATATTTTCTTGATTTCCTATCCAATTGGGACGGATATGCGATTCACGGCAGTGTTGGCGTCCTTACACCGGTGTAAGGAGTGTATCGAATATAAGCTATCCACATACATTTGCGTTGTACGCATGTATTTATGATGATTTTTTATGCTCTGAACACTGCATGCTGTGCGTTTGACTGTCAGCTTTCTTTTGTTTACTTGTTTGTGGGGTTCAAATTCTCCGTTTTCAAAATGTCGCGTATTGAAAAAGAAGTGAAAATTAAGGTTCTGGACACATGGCTAAGTGAGAAGGGTATTACTATGCGAAAATTGGCGAAGCGGTTTGGAATTCATCATGCGAGTGTTAAAACCATCATTAATAAGTTTGGGGAACACTATTCTTTGGATGAGCTACCAGAAAGAGGCAGAAAACTCGGTTCTTCCAACCCGAAACTGGAGCAGAAAGTGGTATCTCTAATCATAAAGAACAAATCAATGTCAATACGTGATTTGGCCAAAAAAGCAGGTACGAGTGTCGGAATGATCCAGCGTATCAAGAGGCGAGACCACCTGAAGACCTACAAGAAGCAGAAAATCTCGAAACAAAGTGCAGAACAGAAGAACCGAGCAGCAACAAGGGCCCGGAAATTGTATTCGCGTCTTTTGCAGCGTCCGGATGCACGCGTTTTGATGGACGATGAGACCTATGTAAAGGAGGACTCAAAAACCCTTCCAGGTCCACAATACTTTACTGCCGTCGTTGGGGAGGATGTGTGCGATGCGGACAGGTCGATTCAAGTGGAGAAATTCGGTCGAAAGGTACTAGTATGGCAAGCAATATGTTCCTGTGGTTTGAAGTCAACCATTTTTTACACTGCCGGAACTATAAATGCGAAAATCTATCGATCTGAGTGTTTCCAGAAGATATTGTTGCCTTTATATAAGAAGCATAGTACACCTCCACTGTTTTGGCTGGATTTAGCATCGGCTCACTATGCCAAAACCACCCTCAATTGGCTTGCGGAAAAGGGTATAGATTTCGTTGAGAAAAATATCAATCCACCAAATTGCCCTCAGCTTCGACCCATCGAACGTTACTGGGCAATCGTGAAGAGGGTCTTCAAGAAGACTGGCAAGGCAGCTGGGAACATGCAGGAGTTCAAAAAATTTGGGCTCAAGCGTCCAAAAAATGCGATGCAACACTTGTCCGGAACTTGATGAAGAGCATTCGATCCAAAGTTCGAAAATTCGTGAAGGAATAACTTAAATTTCATCCGGTCTTCATTATGTTCAAGTTTAACCTCGTACAATAGAGGATCAATTTTTTGTATGAATAAAATATCGGTTTTCAACATAATTTGAAAGAAAGTTTGTGGAGAGCTTATTTTCGAAACACTCCTTAGTACCGAATTAAAAACGACATGAGTGAGGTATTTCTGTTTGTCTAATATTATGGTGAACTACTGAAAAATAGCAATGGATGGGTCGCTCATAAATTATGTCATGCTTTTAATGGAAGGGAGCTTTAGGAATTGTGATAATCTGTACACAAAATTTAAGGCTCCAAAAAAAACATGACAAAGGGGGAGGGTTTTGAAAACATAATTAATAAACGTTCTCTTTAGGGAATGCTCCATCCCTGTGCTATTCGGGAGACATCTGCATCAAACGGTTTGCATAAAAATTTGGTGTTTTTTTATTCATTCAAGCACTTCAAATGGATAAAATTCATTTTGATCGAAGTCACCCCATTATTGAAAATTTGCCGCGGCAATTAAACAATTTTTTTAAATGTCATCTGACATAATACATTTTTAAAATTTCTGTGTAGTGTTATACTACAGATACTGGTACTGGTTATACTACAGTACTGGTTTTAAAAATGTAAAACAAAATTTTAAAGATAATTATCATAGAACATTTCAAGAAATTGTTCAAAAAGTGATCGAAGTCACCCCGTTTTACGGTACTGATCGTTCTTCTCATTTTATAGTTACAGGTATTCCACTAAACTGCTCACACATTCCAGGATTCATCATGGCAACACAGCCATCAGAGCCCAACAAATTCCTCGGATTGAAGAAAACTATCGCCGCACTTAGGAAGGACGTAGCATATTTGAAGAAATGCCTACAATATAAAGTTTTACCAATAAGTCATAGGATTAAGATACGGACATCTAGCCCTGCCAACACCGCCAGGAAAATGGAAGTGGAATTCATCAAGGACAGCATCAAAAGACTATTCAACAAACTGTTACGGAAGACTTAGGAGTGCTATTCTCTGCCCCTGAAGTTAGTCAAGGAGTATTCCGTAAAGTTCCAGGAGAGCTTATCCGAAGGCGAATCCAATAGGAAACGAGCGGTCCTCGATAGGGAACTCAACAGACTGAGAAGAGAATCCCAACTGACACGGACCACACATCACACCAAGACAGGCCACGCTTACACCCACCATCACCACGACGCCTGTGGTCCACTCCATTAAGGGACTGGTTGTCAACCGTTCTACGCCGCATTCACGGAAGAACAACTGGCTCATCTTAACAAGGGATTAGGTTAAGTGGTTATAAACAAGCCTGACGTGGAACAGACCATCATCGACGTGGAGACAGCAATTACACATGGACTTTCGACATCTTACAAAACACAGCCAGGCCTATCACTTCAAACATTATTAAGGACGGACAGAAACAAAGACACAACAACCAGTAGGAAATTCGCATCGAAGTCAAAGCTTGTTTTGTACCAAGAAGCAGACCAAGGCAACGGAGTAGTCATCATGGATAAAGAAGACTACGACTACGATGGCTTATTAGATCAGTAATGGACCTTACAGGTTGCTTCGAGTAGACCCCCTACCAAACATGGTAAAACACGTGGATAAAACACTAATGGAGTGTAAAGCAGTCCTAGGGGATACAGGAGTCGGTCTTTGCGACCCAAACCCCATCGTTCCCAGAATGAAAGGCCTCTCAAAAGTCCACCAACCCGGAAATAAAATGAGGGATATTTTTTCATCTGTAGAATCTCCAGCCCATAACTTTGCAAAATGGCTAGTAAAAGAATTCCAAGGTATCTCTGAGCAATTCCCAAAAATCTCAGTTCGTAACACTCAAGAATTTGTACATAAGCTACAGTCATCAGGTCAAATAAATGATAATGAAGTAATGATATTTTTCAACTTCATGGCCCTTTTCCCTAGCGTACCGAACAAGGACGCAATTAACCTTCTAGAAGATTTGATTTTAAAACAAGGAGATGATACTACATGAAAGCAAAAGGTGCAGATGTACATTAAGCGGACTCTAATTTGCATCCCAAGCAGGAACGAATAACTTTATAACTGGCCTTGGTATTTAAGAGCTCAGATTAAGAGGTAAAATACCTGAAGATAATACCATCAAACTGTTCCCACAATGTTATGCGAATACCAAATCGAGGTAAGGCAATACCAAAATAGTACATCTCAGGTATTCACAGGTATTCGAAACAATAAGTTTTGATATTCGAGAGATATTTTGCTTGGTATTTTGCTTAGGTATTTTACCTCTCAACGTTTGCATTGAAAAAAATAGAAAAAATTTCCATTTTTTCATGGATTTACCTTCACCCGCGCTGACAAAACTACCCATGAACCATCAATCATAGTAACCCATGATTCAGCAGACAAAATTTGACAGCTCTATCAGTCGAACTCTAACCGGGATGGCAAAAACAGTGAAGCAACTCCGTTCAGAAGTGTGCGCGTTCAAAGAACGGCACCCCACTGCATCGAAAACGAACATCGTGCGGCATTTTGTGGACGCTGGATACGCCCGTTCCAGCATCTACCACATTTTGGCACTATTAGACAACAATCAGAGCATCGAAAGGAAGCCCGGTTCCGGACGGCCGACGACCCTGAGCGACAAGAATCTCCACAGGATGCTGAAGAGGAAGACCGAGGGAAAAATGGCTACATCGCTGCCAACGCTTGGTCGGGAGGTCGGTTCAACCGGCCAAACAGTGATAAAGTACCTGGCGAACATGAACATACATGTCAGGAAGCGGAAGTCGCGTCCACTGGTTTCGGAGCTGCAGGCAATGACGCAGCGGCAGCGGCTGAATAAGATGGTCAACTCGATTTTCCCGGCGAATCGCGACGTAGCGGTGGTGATGTACGACGAGACCTCTCTCACCCTGGATGGCAACGACTGGCAGGGCACTTCGTATTTTACTTCGCGCACGAAGAAAGCGAGCTCCGAGGTGAAGTTCATTTCACACACCAAGTTCCCCAAGAAGGTGTTGCTGTGGCTGACAATCAGCGAGAAAGGGATATCAAAGCCGCTTTTCTTTCCCTCCGAACTGGCCGCGAACGGGGAAATAGTACGAAATGCCTGCCGGAAGTTTCGTCGTTCATCAAGAAATACCATAAGGGCAAAGACGCGGTGCTCTGACCAGATCTGGCGTCGGCCCACAACTCGAAACGATCGTTGGAGGAGATGGAGCAGCTGAATATCGATGTGGTACCCAAGTCGGCGAACCCGCACAACGTCCCCCAGCTGCGTCCCATCGGGAATTTCTTGGCCAACCTGTAGCGTAAGATCTACTCCAACAATTTGGTCGCGAAAACTGGGGAGGAATTGATAGATAAAACGAAGGAAGAACTCAAAAACATGCCAACACGCATGCCTTAGTCCGCCATGACGAATGTTCCGGTTAATTGCCGGAAGGCCGCTCGCAAGGGCGTAGAATTTGTGTGAAAGTTAGCTTAAATAATTACCTTCCATGGGAAATTTATCAAAAGCAATGATCTGTCTTAGCTATTTTTATCAACATCCGAAAAGAGAGTCCATTATTTTAAATGCAAACGTTAATCAGAGCTCTTTAAAACCAAGGCCAGTTATAGAGATCAAAATGAGGTTTTCAGGTTCATTCTATAAACAACTATGCCCCCATGGGAAACCCTCTATCCCTATTCCCCTGTGAACTGTTTTTGACTGTTTAAGTATATATGAACAATCCTAAAAACGAAAGAATTACTTCCAACTCGTTGGTGGAGATACTTTGACGACATCTTCGCCGTAGTGAATCAAGAGGATCTTCTCTCAATTCTTCAAGAAACCAACAATCTCTACAAAGACATGAAGTTCACTAATAGGAAATTGCAAACAACCCTCTCCAATTCACTTGAATTCCTGAAAAGAGTATCCGTCCCCTTCGATAAAGACATTACGCAAAAGCTGAAACCATGACTTAGGGAATCTGGCTTGGACTTCCCTAGTAAGCACAATCAATTGGCATCGTTGTTAGGCTCCGTCAAAGATTCAGTAGATATTTTAGGCAGAGCAGGAGAATACAAAAGCAAGTACAAACACAGCAGCAAAATATATATAGGTAAAAAAAAGAGAATTTTGGCAACAAGGTTCAAAGAGCATCTAGCCGGGATGACTAAGGCCGTCAAACAGAATGACAAAGAACTTTCACGTAGCTTCAAATCGACAGTAGCAGAACACATCTTCACGACATAACGACAAATGACATCACAATCTTACGGACTACCTCGGGTGGACTATCGGACACCCTGGAAATTAGACGTCGCAGAAAGTATAGAAATCTACAAACAACAGAACACAATGTTATCAATTTGAAATCAAATTCTCATGCTAGTAACTGAAAAAAATAATTTGATTAAAAGTAAAATTTCATGTTGAATCAAATATTTGTTACATGGACCGAAAGGTGAAAAGGATATTAACGAAAAATCAAAGTCTCTCCATTCGAACGGTTGCTCGTAAAATAGGGTTGTCGCCTGGTTTTGTCCAAAAATCAAAACAACGTTTGGGACTTAAGTCGTATAGAGTAAAAACAGTTCCAAATCGCAACTACAAACAGAACTTGGCAGCAAAATCGCGGGCTCGACGTATGTACTGCGAATATTTGACGAAGTTTTCATGCGTTGTTATGGACGATGCAATTTATGTCCTGGAGGATTTCAAGCGGCATCCAGGGCTGGCTTTTTACTCTGCTAGGGCTAGAAATGCTACAGCTGAGCATTTCAGCACGAAGAAGGCATTGAAATTTCCCAAAAAGTACCTTGTGTGGCAAGCAATTTGCACGTGTGGCAAAAAGAGTAAATCGTTCGTCACTACAGGCACAATCAACAAGGAGATCTATCATAAGAGTGTCTGCAGAAGCGATTGCTACCCTTCATCATAAGTCACAAAGAAAACCCTTTGTTCTGGCCCGAGTTGGCATCATGCCACTATGCTAAAACTGTGATGGAGTGGTGCCAAGCAAATCAAGTGAACATTGTACCAAAAACCTCAAACCCGCCAAATTGCCTAGAGCTACGACCAATCGAGAGATATTGGGCTCTGATGAAGCGGAAGCTTTCTGGAAAAAAAGCAAGGAATCAAAGTCATCAAACACTTCCAGCAAATTTGGGGAAGGACGGCTTCTACGATTTCTGAAGAGTCTGCACAAACCCTAATGGACGGAGTTAAGCGCAAAGTTCGAAAATTTTATGCAAACACCGAATAACTATGTTTTGTCTTCACGAATTGTTAAAACACATCCCATGAATCTGAACTTAGCAACAACGACGGAAATATAATGCGAATGTTTTATTCATGTTTTGAGGTGTACGGATTATTGCGGATACAGACCTTAGTTAGATTTAAAGGAAAGACTTTGAATCCTATTCGAGTTACTACAGGAGTCTCTCCAGGCATCTTGGCTTTTTTTTGTTTATACTACTTGAAAACGATATTTCCATCATATGAAAAAACGTAATAATTCTTATTTAATAAAAAAAAAACAAATTAGAAATTAGAAGAAAAATTAGTATTCTCCATTTAATTCCAACTACCTTTGCTTATCTTCGACAGATACGCGTATTTCGTCTACAATGTGCAGACTTTTTCAAACCTGACGCATCATATCCCATGGCAGAGAACACAGGCCTGGCAGTGTGAAACTAATCATTTCCTTTAATCGTTTGTTTTAAAATCGAACTGCGAGTTTGTCATCACAGGCACTATTGCATAGGTGTAAAGGAGACAGCTTCAGTCTGCCAGACCAGTATTTTACTTGATATGAATTGTATTAGTCTGCGTTTAAACATGACTGAAAGTCTCATATACAGTATTGAGACCACCTGAAGTATTAAATTCACCTTGCTGGCGAGCGGTTCGTTTGACAGCTGCTATGCAAAAATAAGAGAGTAAACAAATGATAGTGCTCGCTTGCTGAGCAACGTGAGTTACTCGAGCTACCTCATAAGCAACTCTGAAATTACTCGCGATAAGAAACTGTCTTGCCCCTTGTGTAGTTAATAACAGCTTTCTAGCGTTGTTTACTTGTCGAAGAAGCCATATATCCTGCTTCCGTTGCGTTGCAAACGTTTAGACGCAATCACCTTTATCGTGATTTTCTTTGAAAGCTCTTAAGTTTGCTGTTTCTGCACCTTAGTTAGTATTTTCGTTGTGTACTGTTTAATATTTCGCAAAAAGGTTAATTTGTCTGGGTATGGGCAAGGCAAAAAGCTTGAACGAGGTGTAGAAAAGCCAAATCCGAGTTCTGGCGGATACTGGTCTCAGCAATCGTGAGATTGCCCGGAAGATCAATTGATTCAAAAAGGTTGTTCGGAATTATTAGAAAAAAATCGCAGAAGTATGGAATTAAGATGCAAACAAAAGAGAATTCGACACTAACAGCTCGGCAAAAAGGACAAATTCGAGAGCAGGCTACCAAAAACCACTCGAGTTATCGCCAGATTATTGCCAAACTCGATCTTCCAGTGCACAAAAGTACCGTTAGCCGCGTTCTGAATGTGTGTCCGAACATCAAATGGACAAAAACAAAGCCTAAACCCAGACTTGCGCCAAAGCACAAAGCAAACCGACTACAATTCGCACAGAATCATATGTCCTGGACTGTCCAATGGCACCAGGTCATAATTTTTGATAAGATAAAGTTTAACCTCGACAGGCCAGACTGCTACAGTCATTATTGGCATGATTTGAGGGATAAAGGAGTAGCCCGATCCAAGAACTTGAATGGCATGGGGTGGATTTTCCTATGATTCCAAATTACCCATCAGCTGGATCTCCACAAAAATGAACCCGACTACTTACTGCGACCTCTTGGAAAAAGTGTTGGTGCCGTTTTTTGGAAGATCATTTGGACGAAGAGGTTATTTTTTAGCAAGACAATGCTTCAATCCATGTGTCGCGACACACCAAGGCATGGTTTGAGTCGAAAGAAACCGTTTTTGAATGGCCAGCATGTAGTCCAGATTGCAACCATATTGAGAACCTTTGGGACATACTATTATCGAAGGTTTATGCAAATGAACACCAACTCAACACCGTGAATGAGTTGAAGGCATGCATCAAGGAGTGCTGGAGACAAATCGACCAAGAAACTATCAAGAAGCTGGTTTCTGCGATGCCCAAGAGAATCTTTGAAGTCGTTAAGATCAAAGGAAGAGCTACCAAGTACTGAATCAACAATAATTTGCTAACTGCAAAGAGGACTTGAAGTGCGGCTGAACGAATGCAACTCTTATTAAATCATTTTTTTTAATTTAAACTACATAACAGGAACTATTGTTGAAAAAAATCATGTTACTTTTTGGCTCGGAGAGATAAATAAAATGACTAAAAAATGAAACGATTTAACATTCATTTGATTTCAAAACCAAGCAAAACTCTGGTGCGGCTAAACGAATGCATCGCACTGTAGTGCACCAATCCATACTGAATTGATGCTCCACACAGCTCTAGTACTACAATACGAATGAGAAATTTTCTTCTTCTTTATCTTCTTTTGTTTTTGAGGGGGACTTAAACTCTTCGAGTCATTGTATCTTGTTTTATATCTTCCTCCCTTGCTCTCATTTGAAATCTGTGATAGGAAAGAACTGTGCATTTAAAAAATTTAGCCTACAAACCCAAATTTAAAATAGTCACCTTCTATTTGCGTTATTTTTAATAGTTTAAAATTGATAAAGAATAATGTTTGATAATTGAATTGATACGCGGAAAAATTTCCAACCGATCGATGTAAACATCTAAAAAATCTATCGAGCATTCATTTAGTTATAAGCGTTTAATTTGTGACCATATTTCGAGACGATCTCTAATTTTAATAACTCCAATTGACACCCTACCCTTGCCGTAAGACGTAGTACACGTCAAAAAAAAACGGTAAATTCTGTGGGTAAACATTATTTTAAGATTTTATGCTCAGTTTATAATCATTTCAATTTGGGTTATTTTATTAGACTTTGATCATTCTGGAGATGCTGAAATTGTTAATTAGACAATATGTTCAGAACAAGATTTTCTCAAATTTTGAATATGTAAACTTTTTATAACCAAGTGCTTTTTGTTCTAAAAATTTCCATCTCCAAGTTTATCTGAATAACAGAGCCCAAACAGTTATTCCTAAATATTGGAGGAATTAACCTACAGTTTGAATAATTTGTTAGTTATCGACAAATTTTTTTTAGGGTGGATGGGTCATAGAAAAAAAAAATTTGTTGCCGTTTGTAACGAAGCCCTAGTTAACAAAATTTAGACTAAATGTTTAACATAATTTTTTTAAACATTTGGTCCTTCCAATACTGGTCCCTAAAAAGAAACTCAAGGCTGGGGATTTTTTACTAACCTATGATCGTTCAGATTGAGTCGAAGTTTACATGACTTTGTGGTAGTGCGTACAAGCAAACAAGCCGAACCAAGTTTTGTGGACTTTAACTATGAAAATGCGGAATCGACCGTTAGTTTATTGGGAGGAAAATTCATTAACGTGAAAATTTTACCCAAGAATTAGTGGACAAGATAATATATTAGGTATATATTTTTTCCACTTTTTCGTTGCTGTTTTCATCCACCGTAAAAAAATCGTGGTTAGGTTTTATCAGATTATATTTTTTTTTCGAATTTTTTAACAAATTTTCTCATAATTCAAGATATAAAATTGTGTGTTCCGTTCTTGAAGAATGATTTTTTTTTTAATTATGTAAGGTAATATCGAAAATTTTTTATTTGAGTTCCATGTGACATTTCTTCTAACCCTGATATTTGATTTTTTTTTTTCATATATTTATAAACTCTATTCGTGGACAACACATGATAAAACTCTGACATGCCAAGTCCGAAACCTGTACTATAGTTAAAAAAAAAGTACCCAGCTGGTTTTAGTACACTGATGGTGATTACCTAAAAACCAACAGACCTGAATTAGTGTTCAGGAGTTTGAAGGTGATACATAATCCAATATTAATTTCTAACATCATCAAGCAATGAAATATTGCTACAGTTTGTAAGCCATATTTTGTTGCCCACTAATCTTCTGCATAGTAGAACCGATGCACTCATTTGCAGTTGGTTCCATTTAGAATGGCTTTACCGGTTTCTCAACCAGTGTTTTTCATGTTGACAGGTTTAAAAAATCACATTGGAATCTTATTAGAACACACTGTTTGAAAAACTCCAATCCCTACTATATTTCTAATCAGAAACAACTTCATCGCTGATTTGTTTTCATCCGAAACCCATCGGTTAACGCAGGCAACACTGCCCTGTACCTTCCCACCGGTATAACAGTTATGCGAGCACGTAGAGCGCCGCACACACAGCTGAAACCGAGGCAAACCGTGTTTTCTGCCTTTTCGCCACACCGTGAGCCATCATATTTGCAGCAAAACTTCGATGCTACGAACACTTGCCGTATCGTCGTGGTTGTCCGGTCGGACGATCGGATCGTCGCACATACACTTGGAACCGGCCGGGAACCTAAATGAAATCGTCGACTGGCTGGTGTAGGTACAGCATGGTTCCGTTACTGTCGTCGTTGCTGAAAACGCTGTAGAACCTGGCATCCGTTGTATCGATTCCTTGCCAGCCAGCGAACAAAGTCGTTCGGACCGGGGCCCCGGATGGTAATAAAAACATACCCTGCCTTCGAAGTTTTAATGTTCTTCTCGGGTGGTGCGTACCCAGTGAGGAATGGGACATGATAAGGATTTATTACCCTATACTGCTGCACGAGCCATTGGTTTTTAATGACAGCTATACATGGAGCTCGGAGCGGAATATCTCGTGTCGTTTCGTTTCGTTTCGAATGGTACCCTGAGAAGGGATAATATTCTTATCATGAAAACTCTGTCCCTACCTTTGAGAGCAATTTTGCATGCGCTGCTGGCGAAAGTTGACTGTCTGATTAGATTTGCATCATGTCCTTTTGTTTTCAATCAATCCAATTGCATAAAACTGATACTTGCTGTATGTCCTTCCAATCAGATTCATTTGTCACTTGTCAAAATCACTCTGGCATTCTTCCTCTGCACTTGACACTGCAAGAAGAAAATGTTTTTTTTTTCTTGCTTCTCGATTGAAACTTTTGTTGAAAACTGTCAGCGGTTTTGAGGATTCCCAACTTGCTGCTACTCGTCACTCACAGTTGAATGTCAATTAGTTTTTGTTTTCACTTTATTTTCGCTGCGACAACTTCTTTTATTCTTTCTGAAAGTTTAACGAATTATAACGGTGAAGTGATGTTTTTTTTTCTCACTCTCGGAGAAGCTGACTCAATGTGTGGAAGACGATATTGCACCCTTTTCACGAACCGGCTATCTGTCAAATTAAGAACGCCGTTCACCTAGCAGTGTCTTGCTAATGGTGAAATTAACAATGTTGAACAATGAAAACGTCAAATTTATAGACTAGCATGAATAGCACGAAATCACAGAAAAATCTGTAACAAAAAATTTCCTAACATTTTGAAAGGTCAAATTTCAATGACATTCTTCGCGGCACACGAACCGTAAGAAAAAGGTCTACAATTTTCGTTCCTCTATAAACATACTTGTCTGCGGTGAACAGTGTCGCTAGAGATTTGCAACAGCCGGCATTCGAGGATGCACTCGCGGCAGAGGGATCCGAATTTAGTCCGAACGAACAAATTTCACTTCCAAAATGTACATGATTAATGGGTGCTTCCATCCATATTGTAATGGCGTTGAAAATGGCAGACTTTTTCACCAATTCGAGTCGCACTACGGAGCGTTAAACTTTCGAAATGAGCGAATGCCAATTTGATCAATCGTTCAACTTCACTTGACGTTTGCGGCCGAGAGGTCGCTGCTCTAGCTCGAGATTTTGCACTTTAGAATAAGGTTCCTTGCACCTTGCAGCACGTATTTCAATTTTGACTTTGCCTAGCGAGCACATCGAACGCGACTGCGGCTGCCATTCGGACGCAGACATCACAGACATATACACGCAAAATCCCTTCGACAAGCAAAGAGAGATCGGAGATACGACACTAAAATTGGAATTTTACTTTTCAATACTCAAATTTTCACACTTTCACTAGTGAAATGTACCGTTTTGTAGCTAAAGGCTCTATTTTCGATCCAAAATGGTACAATATCGCCGTTTCCACGTACTTTTTCGTCAGTATCCGGTAGAAGAGATCGCCTCACCATTATAATTATAGGAAATTTATTCACCTCCGAGAAAATCGATGATCAGGAACACTGACAAATATGCACTCTTTTCGTACAATTTACGCCACTTTTCCACCCATCCACCAGCAGAATCCAACAGAAGATAAACCCCAACAGTAAAATATCCGCTAATTTCCGTTCAAACTTCCAATATTCCAACCGAAACTGCTTCGACAAAACTGAATCACAAATTTTCCATGTTTGAAAGTGTTTGCGGAGAGACGTCAAAACTGTACTACTCGGTTCGCTTCGACCCGCACTGCTGCTTTGACATCATTCTGCTGGGTTTTTCGTACGGCGATGCCCCTGTGTTGGTTGTTTGCAAGTAAAACGGCACCAGCTACACACCAGCAGCACGGCACACGTCCAACCGTAGCGAGCACCAAGAGTAGCGACACAAACAAACTTTACCCCTGTGCGGCGGCCAGTGTCAGTTTCAAGATGGCGGTTAACTGGTCGAAAACTGGGAGAAAAATCGATTGCCGTGTTCCTGCGCGATGCAGATCCGATGGATGGAAGTTGTGCCGAAAACGTGTGCGATTAAGCATTGTTTTAGATTGAATTCATCGTTGGCTATTAAAATAAATTAATGTGAAATGGTTGAAGTGATCAAAGCTCATAAACTGTGGGTTTTACGAAAATGCACCCGGTATAGAATACAAGTCCATGTGCTACATTGTCGCCAGTAGGAATGTAACGAACTGGAGGGAAACGTGATTCGATCAACGGTTTATTTCAGATTTTATTCGATGTACATATTAGAGTTATGGACTACGCAGGTGGAAATAAGAATTATGCTCGATTTTCCCCGTGTAGAATATATCGAGCGTCAAATTTTGTTAACATTTTTTAAGCTTTACTCCTGCACCAGCGGTGAATCAGTGAGGTGCGTGATTTTTGAAAACAATTCGCTGATTGATTGCAGATAATTTAGAAACTAAAAATGAGAAGCAAGATGAGTATTTTCCATTTCATTCCAACCACCTTTATTGCTTATCTTGACAGACACGCGTATTTCGTCTACACTAAGTAACAAAAAAAGAGCCGAGCAAAATTTTGCTTCCCAAAAACGCGTTGTTCAACCATCTGTAACTTTGTCAATTATCAAGGACTTGAATGTCCTGAATTCATCTAATTAATTCGGCCCAAACCTGTATGATGACAACACCTCGGCTTTTTTGTTTGCACCGATATTTCAGCATGGCCAATATCGGGTGAAAAAGCAAATTACTCATGTTGGAGCGGCAACTTTGATGAGAACTGTAGTCCAAACGACTAAATTGAAACAGTTCAAATTTTGTCCACATTAGTCTTTGTATTGTTTTAAGTTATGGAGAAATTTTTAATATTCTACCTAAATTTTTCATAGAAATACGGATTTTTGAAATTGGCATGTCCAAAAATGACTTTTTTCACATATGTTATGATAACTTTAATTTTATAAACTTCATCAACATAAAATTTTGGTGACATAAATTCGAACGAGTGTTGTCAAAATTTCAGCCAAATATATTGATAATTAACATAGTTACAGATATACAGTTGCACGGCTATTTTTTTGCTACTGAGTTTAGGCGAAATACGCGTATCTGTCAAGATAAGCAATAAAGGTGGTTGGAATGAAATGGAAAATACTCATCTTTCTTCTCATTTATAGTTACAGGTATTCCCATAAACAGCTCACACTTTCTAGGATTCAGATTATTCAGAAATGAGTGTCTACATTAACTCGATAAAGCCTGTCAACTTTAAATTTCGGGCACCAAAATAGAAGCAGCTAAAACAAGATATATTTAATTCAACAAAACCGATTATTCAGTTCACAATAATAGAGTTATATCTACATTAGAAACAGTTATTTGAGATGTTAATCCTTCTTTTTGTAAACTGCTCGAATTTTCTGTGGTACACCCGCCATCAGGTTCCGTACGGTATCCTCAGATACGCCCGCCGTGACGATTCTTCATCTTCACTTGGAATTGCCGGTATCACTTGCTTTCTTCTTAGTTTCGAAAAGTTTCCGCTTAACTAGAGCCCAATACTTCTCTATTGGGCAAAGTTCTGGACAGTTTGGTGGATTGGCTGTATATTGCACATATTTGACCTCTTGTACTTTTCACCATTCCATGACAGATTCAAGAGGCCAAATCAGAGATGAAGAGTCATGACTTCTGATAAACGGTAGCAACCGCTTTTTCGGACATTCTCTCTCGTACACATCCTTATTAATAGTGCCGGAAGAGACGAAGCTTTTAGATTTTTACGACAATTACATATGGCCTGTCAAATCAAATACTTCTTCGGAAATTTGGACACCTTTTTGTCGGGAAATGCTCGGCAACGTCTTTCCTTTGCATTGCGGTAAAGAGCTTGCTTCAGATAGAATTGGAACAAAATCAATTGCCATTATTTCAGTTATTTATTATTGAATTCAAGATCTTTTTTTATACAAATGTAGCGTTTTATTCATACTTTTAAGAAAAAAAACGGATATAATTATTCGTCACGGTTTCGAAGGAATTCTCGAATTTTTCCTGTAACACGGCTCATTAGGCGGCGCACACCTTCTTCGTCCATCGTTTTAGCTATCTTATTCCACCAGGTCTTCATCTGATTGATGTCTTTGACAACCTTTCCCTTTGCCTTGAGTCTCCTCTTCATGATTGCCCAGTATTTCTCAATAGGGCGGAACTGGGGGCAATTGGGTGGGTTAAGGTTTTTCGGAACAACCTGGACCCCTTTCTCTGCATACCATTCTTGAACGACTTTGCTGTAATGACAGCTTGCCAAATCTGGCCAAAACATTACGGGATGGTCGTGGGATCAAATGAATGGCAAAATTCGTTTTTGGAGACACTCTTTTTGGTATAGTTCCGACGTCATTGTCTTATTTGTAACGAAAACTTTCGTTTTTCTGCCACAGCTTCAAATGCCCTGCCAAATCATGAATTTTCGTGCAAATTTGTCGGCAGAAACAAATTTAAATTTGGCTGGAACATCCCTCCGAGCCGTTGCCAAGTAAAATTTTTGACCTGGGATTTGCCCGAAGTCAGCCTTGACATAGGTTTCATCGTCCTTCAGAAGACACCCGTCAAACTTGGTCAGCACCTGGTCGTATAGCTTCCGAGCACGGATTTTGGCCACACTATTCTGTTTTATGGTGCGATTTGGCTGTTTGTAGCTCGATACGACTTGATTCCTTCCCGGAGTCGAGTTCTCCTCACGCTACTATGGGCAGCACCGAATTTTCTGTCCAAATCACGGTCCGACAGATTGGGATTCCTCTTAATCGTCTTCAAAATCTTACCACGCAGTTTCCGGTCGACAGTTCCACTCCGACGATTGGCTTGAGGCTTCCGAATCGTCGTCAATGTTTCCTTATACCGTTTGATAACCCGCCATACGGTATTTCTGGGCAATTTCAGCTGTTTAGCTAGCCTAGATGCAGACCACAATGGATTTTCCAAATAACTGTGCACAATTTTTTCCCCTCTATCGGCTTCCATGTTGATTGTTTACAAAGTTCAGTCGATTTGCGAAATGTCAAAAATACATACGTGAAGCTGACAAAATTCCCGACACGTGGGCGCCAAGAAATCCGTCTTCCAAATCCGTCCACCAGGAGCGCCACAATATGAGCAAAAGTTTGTTCCAATTCTAAATGAAGCAAGCCTTAGCAAGCCAGACCTGGAAGTCGTTTGAAGTCTTCTAGTACGTATGTTTCGTCGTCTATTATGATACAAGAAAATGTTTGCAAAAAACTGTGCAAAGCTCCTTAGCACGACTTTTTGCAGTAGAATTTTGCTTGTAAGCATTAATGGCTACCACCTTTTTGTGCATTTGTAGGAAGAAAACTTTTCGTTTTGTTTCGGGGCAACATCACATCTACCTACGATTTTCTGTCTTCGTTTACTTTGCCAACGACACTTGTTTGCGTTGGCTATCAGGGCCTGAATTGTCAAGAAAGGCAATGGATGTACCTTTTGGATCAGGAAGTACCAGCAAATCGATCCCAAGCTTAATTGATCGTCCCTGAACCAACTCACCTCCAAGCCCTCATATATTCTGTCCAAATAACACAGCGAATCAAACATAAACAAAGATTCTAGAACCAAAGAGTGCAAGAATGTATTGCAAGGAGCAAGGTGCTAGGTCTCTCGGTTCCTAAGGATTTCTTAGGCAATTAAGCAATTTGAAATCACTAATTTTCTATTGATTGTTGTGGCTATCTCGTTTTATTCTGATGTGCTGTCGGAGCAGTGGAACCTCACATAAGTTTTAGGAATAGGATCCGTCCGTGACGTAGACTATATCGGAAGGGTAGAGTGTGTTGACTCCACTAGCCAACACTCCGCTCTGATAGCGGGACACTGGTGTTCATCAACTTGGCGCTTCCAAAAAACAGCGCGAAAGGCTCAAATTATCTCCTGAGAAACAATCACCAGCTAAAAAACAAAACATTACCTCCGTAACCGTTGGCTCATGTGGGTACCCAATCGATTGGCCAAAGTTGTGTGCAAACACAAAATATGTTGACCTAGCACATTGGCCATGCGACTGAATTCTGGAAGAGCGGACTAGGTGGCAAAATTGGTCTTGGCTTATTTTTCAGAATTTTGGTCAGCTTTTTAAAGGGTTTTGCACAACCTGGGAGAGAGTGAATTTATGCTTCAAAATGCCTATGTCTGAGATCCATCATCCTGGCTTGAATAATTTTAGTACGGCGATTTTTCAAGGCTCAAATGATCACTCACCTGGTTATTGAAGGAACATGCTACTTTCAGGCTCGTTGGTGTGGAAGGTTGACCTAAACGTCGGGGTTGAGTGCGTCCTAGATTGACTCAACTGGGTTGGATGCATGCAGACTCAGTATTGTGTTGTGACCCTCCTCCAGGTCATTTTGGATGATGAATCCGCAACGGATGAATGGCCCAAGGTTCCAACATGGATGGACGGCGTCGGCATAGGTCAGCTACAGATTTTGTCGCTGTATGCTTCCGTAGCCGATACGAAGCTGTGACCTTCCGTCGTGGGAAAATCGCCGGAAGACCTGGTCGGTGAGATTTAATCCACGACGACAGAAGCAAACGGATGTACGTGCTGCGCTTGCGTGATGCTGGACAGGTACGGAAGCTGTTGAACATGAAGGCGTTGTTTGATGACATAGCTGGAAACGGAGAACTTGGCAATTTGGCGGATTGATATCTTTCTCAACAAAATGTATACCCTTTTCCGAGAGCCAATTGAGAGTTGTTTCGGCGTAATGTGCCGACGCTAAATCCGGCAAAAAACATTGCGAGGGGGGTACTATGCTACTATTAAAAGGCAGCAACCTCTTCTGCGGACTTTCAGGTCGATAGGATAGATTTTGCGCTCCGGTTGTGTAAAAAATGGTAGCCTTCATACCGCAGGAACATATAGCTTGCCATACCAGTACTTTTCAACTAAACTTCTCCATTTGAATCGACCTGTCTACATCGCTGACATCTTCCCCTACGGAGGCCTGGAAGGGGTTTTGAGTCCTGTTTGACACTATTCTCGTCTTCCATCTAAATAGATGCATCCGGTCGCTCCAAAACTCGTGAATACAATTTCCGGGCCCTTGTTGCAGCGCGTTGCTTCTGTTCTGCACTTTGTTTGGCAATTTTCTTCTTCTTGTAGGTCTACAAGTTGTTCTGTTTCTTGATACGTTGAATCATTCTCGCTTTATATGCCAAATCACGTATCTACATTGATTTGTTCTTCAAAATTAAAGCAACCACTTTCTGATCCGGTTTAGGGTTAGAAGATCTGGGGTTTCTTCCTCTTGCTGGCAGTTTATTCAAAGAACAGTGTTCCCTAAATATGGTTACGATGGATTCAACAGTCGCCTGATGAATTCCAAAGCGCTTCGCCAATTGTCACATAGTTTTACCCGTTTCACGTAGCCATCCCAAGTAACAATTTTAGTTTTATTCCAGCCGAATAGCACTCCTCCCGGCTTTGTTGATAAAACTACATTTAAAACTGTTTCGTCCACCAACACCTCCTCTATGCTTCTTTAAAGCCGGAAAGTGTACAAAGTGGCCCACTCTATAGACAGTTGTGAAAACAAATGCATAAAACCATCACAAGACCCTAGAGCTTTTGAAAATATTCTAGTGAAAGATGTTATGACCACTTGAGAACCTTAGCCTAAGCAGAACCTAAGCATAGGGCCAAATGACCACAGCTGTCAAACTTCACGTGGTTGGTTTTTGTTGTTCTGCTTTGTTCGATTCTTCGCTCTTCGGATTCATTAAGCAGTTAACAATATCTCGGAAAAAAAGTTCTAGCGTTGTGGGAAACTTTGTTTCCAAGGAAAATATCCAAAAAAAATTGAGTTTTTCACAGCTCCAAATCTCCACAGCTGTAAAGAAGCTGTGTTGGTTCTCATAAACCTGTTGGCACCTCTTGGTACCATAATTAAACCAAATAGATTTCCAGTGGGTATAATAAAACTTTAATAAAACCTAATAAAGTTGGATGGTTTTGGCAATGTTACTTGGGATGTGTCCAAAACCTTAATTTTCTCGTGAATTGACGATATTTTGAAAACGAAAAATTCGAACCTTGCAAACATGTAAACAAACGAAAGATGACAGTCACAGCATGCTATAATGAACACATCAGAACCATCAAAAATACACGTATATCCCGCAAATGTACGTTTAATTTTACTCAATTTTTAAGTAAAATTGTATACTTAATGTATAATTAATTCGAATTATTTAATCATCAATATGTTTCTGATGGTTAAATTATTTGTTCTCTTGTAGGATATGTGGAATAGTAAAAAAAAACTATTGTAATAAAATCCAATTGAAAATCAAATACAGTGTGTGTGTAAGCGAAAAGAAACGAAATGTGTTTATTATTCGTTTTCCCTGAGAAAAAGAATTGAGACAAGTCGTGGAAGCATTGCATATAGAATAATGTGTGGGCTTGCTACACATAAACATGGTCTTTCCTGTGTATGTTGATCCTTTTTAAAGAGCGATGAATGGCGCTATCACTATGAACCATAAAAAGACTTGCAGCGAAACATTATTAAATCAATCTCTCTCTTGTTGTACGGAATCTAAGCTAAATTGTTTTAATACATACGAGATTGTTCTTTATTTAGATTTGAATGCAATATTTATATTTAAACTTAAACCTGATATTTATTAATTAAATATGTCTTGTTAAACGAACTAATCATATTTTATGAACCAGCACAGGAGGTTTAAACGTATCTTTTGTTCTAGACTTGCTACAGGAATAAATATAGTTGTTAACGTTAGGTAGACGGTCAGTCCTAATATTTATCTGTTGAATTTCATGTTTGCGCTGATTGTTATGATTTTTATTGAAAATAAAGTTTAATATTAGAGTAACATATATTCTCAGGCATTTTTCTCTTTTCAGAGAGCGAGAAATGGCGCTATAACCATATGCCATAAGAGGCTAGGACTAAAGTTAATGCTCGAGTTCCAACCGTTTGAAGATAAATGTAGCATCACTTAACATTCTTAGACTAGATGCTCACAACGACCATTTATAAATAATTTTTTGTTCTGTTTATGATACAGAGCATTCTGTCTAACTGTTCTCTCCAACTATTCATTTCCCTTTTTCCTTTGATATCTACTGAAGTGGGTTCCTCGTGTCTTCTTAAGTTAGATACCAAATCCTCCTTATCTCCATGGTTTCATTGTGACATTCAATGTCTTCAAAGAATTATTCCTCATCGTAGCTCCATTCACGAGGTGTGCAAACGACCATGGTAATCCTAATCAGTAATCGCAATGATTTACATTCGATTCTACGACTGTGAATAATGTATGTTTAACACATGAGAACCTGTAGTGAAATTCGTAAGTAAAACATAGCTAACGTCCTATTTACTACACTGACATACTTCCTTATTTCTACCGATCTAACGTCCCATTAGAACAGCACCTGCTAATCTAAAACTAATCTCCTTCCAATCGATCAATGTCGTCTCTTTTCTAATGCAGGCTCTTTTAAAATTATAACTTTCATTACACATTGCTACGTAGTCCTACAATACCATGCGTATAATCCCATTGGGCTGTCCCTTGTAGTTTTTCAACTAAATTGTCTTATGTCGTTTTCGGTTTTAAACCTGGGTCAGATTTGGCTCATGTCGTTTTCGGTACTGCCAGTGCGGAACTTGGTTCGCCCTAGGTCCGCCCTAACAGCTGTCAAAACGTTTTTTTTTAGTCAATCGGGTCAGATCTGGATACGCTCTGCATCCGACCCAACATCGATGAGGTACGCTCTCAATTTTTTCAACATGGATTCACCAATACACACAAACATGAACTGTCAAAATGAAATGTTTATGTTTGTTTATGTTTATTTTTGTACACGCAAAAAGTGACTTTTTATAAACCCCCCCCCCCCCCTCCTCGTCACGTTTTTTGTATGGACCATCAAGATTTGTTGTACTGACCGTCACGTTATCCTAAACCCCTCCTCCCCCCTTACTGCGTGACATAATTAATGGACCTTCCCATACTGACTCGACTCTGGATCCGTTTTCATTCGGTAATTGTGACTCTGATGTCGTTTTCGGTTTTAAACATGAGTCAGGCTGACTCTGACTACCAATTACCGAACGACAAAGGATCCAGATTCGAGTCAGTATGATGGTATTAGTGCAAAACGTAATCATGGTGTATTGGTGAATCCAGGTTGGACCTCGAAAGAAGTTGAGAGCGTACCTCATCGATGTTGGATCGGCTCCAGAGTGGATCCAGATCCGACCCGATTGAGTAAAAAACGTTTTGACAGCTGGTAGGGTGGACCTAAGGTGAACCCAGTTCCTCATTGGTAATAACTGAAAACGACATCAGTTCTTTGTACTGTTTTCTTTTCGAATAATGCACAATCATATTTTTTTCTTGAATATACGATTGCTTACATACACAGCCAGCTTTATATATGGTATAAATCAATTTTGTTGCAGAAGACAACGAGTATATTAGTGAATTAAACGAACGAACTTTATTTTCAGTGTAGAAATCATCCTCGCAAATCGCTTCCATTTTAGTGAAACATACATAATACTTACCAAAAGAACTCAATTTTTTCTCAACGAACAAGAAAAGCTACATCAGTCTGAAAATAGAGACAAGAAAAAAGCAAAATCAGAAAATCTATCATAAAATTGTATTCCAACGCGTCAAACCCAGCTAACCTCTTAATCGAAAACCAACTTCCTTTACATTTAATCCCTCTCATGTTCCTTCATTATCGGTCCCGTAAATAAGTTAATTTGCAAAAAAAAAACTTATTACTTCGCTGTCTCATAAATCAGCTATATATTATAACTAAAAGCTGTATCGTACAACACAACCCCTCCCCCCCTCATCCACGCGTCGACCGACACAAGATATTGCCTTAATTTGACACCTTGCTTCTGCTCGCGGTCATGAAGAGTAGCTTCCGCCCGAGTAGCGGCAGAGCAGCATCACCCCGGAAGGATCACTGCTGGGAGCCCATTCACATTATCGTCGTCACCGCCACCGCCGCCCTGCCACAGCCGCCAGGACCCAACGACTTGGGAAAAATGAAAACATTCCGCCACCGGTGCCAGGAACTGCGGGGAGAAGAAGGATCTGATCCGGGCACTCGTAAAATTTAACGGGCAAAGTCATTAATGCGAGTTTGCTTTTCGGAGTGGGCCACTACGCGGTTTGCCGAGAGCTTTGCGAGTGCGTAAATTTCATTCATGGAGATGGCAAATATTGACGGGCGGTTTGACACTGGCTGTCTCCTACGGTGATGATGGGTGGGAAGCTTTAACGCCGTCACTTTTAAAATCTATGAATGTTTACTTTTGGGATTACTGAAAACGAAAATGGGCTAAATTGGTTGGAATTTTGGTGGAAACACTCTAGAATATTCAATTGTTTCTGCTATGCTGTTTGTTACAATTGTCTGGTTTTGGAGCTATAGAAGTGTGGTCTTATTTCCACCAATTTTCAATATCAAACCACATGGTTCGGGATCAACGGCTTCACTTCTCTTCTCAAGGAAGATGTGGTCGCAGAATTTTCGTCTCAGATAAACCCAATTGCGTCGACTGGAATTAATAAATACACACAAAAAAATGAATTTTAACTTTCCCCTCGTTTAATTCCAAACCAAAGGAGACGTAAACAGCGAAACTGTTTGCAATTTTTCATACACCAGGCTAGATTCAGGAGTTATCTGGCTAAATTTTACAAAAAATATTCCATTATTTTCTTCCAAATCTAGCATTCTCTTTATGTGCATTAGATAAAGCTGAAAATTAAATGTTTCTTTTCATCTGTGTAGGAACACACTTAGAAAAAATCATGTTTATTTCAGTCTCCTTGGAAGCACACAAAAAGAGCTACCCATTTGTGCAATTATTTTGTTGATTTGTGTAACAAACAAATGGGTGTTCGACAGTTATCTAACTTTTTTTCAGTGGCAATGCAGTCGGTGCTTCCCAATATGCTACAAGAGATTTGAAGTGCACTTTGCAGTTAAATATACATTATGGTATGGTTGTACTACTCTGAGAAAAATTCTATCGTTATACCGACAATTAAATCATGCACATCACGAAAAAGTAGTGTGAATTACTAATCATTTTAATGCACATAACTAGAGCGTCACAAAACATACACAAATAAATTAAAAATCATGTCAAGCACTGGGATATTCCATACAATCTCGATAATGTTGAATGCAAAAGCTCATCTTAGTTAGAACTATTTCATGCAAGTCACTCCTTCGTGTTGAATGATATATAATTTCACATGCTTTGGTATTCACATCACAATAAAAATTCAGATTTTTTTCTGTGTGGTCAAGATGGTTCGATGATTGAAAATCAAGACATACATAGAAAATAATAAAGAACTTTATCAGGCGTGTAAAATTTCCCCTCGTTTGATTCCAAACAAGAGCTAGCGTTAATAAAGAAGTTGTTTGCAATCTTCCATACAACAGAACTGATTTCTGCGATGTCTGGCTTAAATTTACATGAAATTTTTCATTATTTTGAGCCCATTCCGTTTATGTGTATTAGATAACGTAGAAAATGAAATGTTTCTTTCAGAAAGTGTATATTTCAGAAGAAAATAAAAAAGTGGGTGATGGATTGTGACTAAAGGTTCATGTGTCACTATATTTTTCGAATACATCTAAATGAACTTAAATTTGAAAATCGTGTCATATTTGAATTTATGTTTCAAAATATTCATGGTTTATAAGGATTACCGTATGCGCAATAATGTTTGCACCATCATTATCATCATGTACCGTCGATACCGTATCAAATTGGATCGAAATGGATATAGGTTAAGACGCTAAGAAACATCCCCCTTTCGAATAAATATAATAAATCGAAACCGCAGTACCGCGCAATCGAAACGCAGTACCGTGCAACGGATTCGTCTCCGGGAAGGGATCAGGTCATACCGTGCCTGTAGACAGCCAAATAGGGATCAAAAGCAAAATAATGTGGCCAGAATCCGTGCCGGAATACTGTATGATCAGGTGTTGAGAAAATTCAATGGCTGTCTCCAGATGGATGATGAAACCTATGAAAGGCCGATTTCAAACAGCTACCGGAACAAACAAGTTCAAGTTGCCAAATTCAAGTTTGTATTGGCAGATAAATATGCACGTAAATAAATGATTTGGCAAGTCAGCTGTAGCTGGGGTATGAGGTTTTGATCACAGATAAGAAATTAAATTCAGAGCTGTACAGAACGGAATGTCTTCAAAAGCGAATATTGCCATTCATCAGATCCCACAAACAACCTGTCATGTTTTGGCCAAATCTTGCAAGCTGTCATTACAGTAAAATAGTGTTGCAGTTATATGAAACCAACAGGTTCGTTTATCAGTTTATACTGAAAGAATTCAACCCACCAAACTGTCCCCAGCTTAGATCCATAGAGAGATTTTGGGCGCACAAGCACACTTGGGTTTGTTCAAAAAATATTTTAAATTGATCCAATTACCTGCAATGCATCATCACGATACTGCTAATAGGACAGCAGAACACCATATTTGATCAATTTACACTGTTTAATTCACAAAAAAACACTCTGAATCGATCAACTGCTGCTCATTTCCACATAGCAGGTAATGTTTCGTTGTCATTGTTTCCCTTTTTAAAACCAGGATCCGCCCAGTAATTTTCGATAATAAAATGTACTTCCACTTCACGTCGCCATCTGAACACTATTTACTATTTACTTTTACTTAGAGATACTTAGAGATTTGTTTTTTTTTAATTCGCGCTCAGCTGTTCGTAGCTTTGCAGAATGCAGTGTTGTTGTAATCAACTGTTACCGCGATTGGGCGGTACTGATTAAACTTTTGCAGTTTTGCGTGAACGGGCTACAAAGGTGATAAAAAGTGCTGTTGATCCTTTAACTTTGACATTTGAAAACCCGTGGAATAGTGGTTTTAGTTCACCGTCAACTGATGGGGAATTTCAAAGAGAAATAAGTTCCCGAGAAGAATCTGTCGGCAAATCTTCCGACATTACACATAACGTAAGTAAACCTAGCCCAATTGATGCTGATTTTGAGAATCCCGGTCATACTTCCGATTTTTCGCGTTTTTGTTTTTATTCTCAGAGTAAAGAATTACAGCAGAGCTCCAAAGTTCATGCAAAATAAAAATAAGTAGCGAGGAAATTGAGATTCATCAGGCATTTTTTCACGCATTCAATGCAAATTTTGATAAATTCTCCATCTTAGCTGTAAAACTAGGCTTAATTTTTTTTCTAGAAATTTCTAGAAATGTCAATGCTCAATATATGTAGGCTACTGTACACAAAAAATCCTAATATATGTATGCTTCTTACATAACCTTCAATGAACTATGCATGCAAATTTCCGGTGATGAAATTTTTTTCTGAAGTGCAATTTCAATTGTTCGAATATCTTGTCAGCTTAATTTCGTTACTTTTTGCTAAAGCGTATTTCTAGCTTTTTGAACAAAATGTTTGTTCATTTATATCCTTAAAAATTATAAATTATCAAAGAAAAATTTGATAACAATTATTATAGTGTCGATCTCACTTTGTTCTTGAGGTCAGTACTCAAGTAACATTCAGCTGAGATCGGTTGAAGTTTGGTTAACGTTTGTGCTCGGCTTCAAACGTTGCCGAAAATCGGTTTAATAATAAAGCTACCCGATAATTCAGTTTCAAGTGATGCGGAGACTCGGCATCGTTCGATTTTTTGCCGAGTTATCAGATAAATATGGACGGGCTGCAAAATGGTGAGTCGCAAAGGAGCGCGCGTCCCCGCAACATAGCTCTGGTCTCACAAGTTTCTAACTCATGCTTCCACGGGTCTATAGATGACAAATACCGCCAGCTAAGGGTTGCGTACTTAGGTGGAAGTGCAGCTTGAGCAGCCTGTTGTCCTTCTGACTTCAGCTAGATTACGACGGATTCTACTATAGAATATTTATTTTACTTCCTTATCCAAACAAATTTAATGATTTAAAAACTAAAATTGTTTATGATCCTTCATTTTCTATTGCACAGGTTTAAAGAATTTTTCATGGGCCTAGTAGGAATCAAGAATTATTGGAGAATTCAAATTTCCATCTTTCTTTTTCGTTTTTTGTGGATTCGTAAAGTTTCCCTTTTTGGGAAATTTATTTCGGCTTACTGCTTGCTTAAACTTTCTTTGCCATTCTGCTAGGCTGCTCGGTGATAAACTTTCTTTCATTACATCACTTTAGAAATTTTCGACATTTCAGAGTTTATATCATCTAACTTCGCAGCAGAAAAGGCAAATAGTTGCATTTTATTTTAATATTTATATTATTTAGCATCTCATTACAACATCGTACTTTTTTCATCATATCATCTCTGTATATTATTGTAATCATAATACAATTATTTTAAATAATAATAATAATAATTAAATTTCATCTACTTCAAGGTTACAGGAAGTTGATTCCAGATAGTACAAATATTTTATTGCATTGTATCTTGAGGTGTTTTTCTATTAATGTAGATCATTGGATATAAATAAAATGTTTGAAGGCTCTCCAATTCTGCTGATTTTGTTTATCCATACATATTTTTTAATTTTTAATGTATAATCAAATGTTTTATGTTGTATTTAATTGCAAAATGATCTTCACATTCCAAAGTAACATCCATCTGCCACTGATTGAGCTGTAAAGTTGCAAAAAGCTGCCTATTAATACTATTTTAATTATTTCACCATATTTTTTAAAATAACAGGACGACGAATTCCAACTATGACATATTGATTAAATATTCTAGTATAATTCATTGCTGTATTACATACAACATAAGTTGTAAATAATGTCCTATTATTTACATTATATATAATAAATAGTGGGTTGGGAGGGAGCATCAGGGTATCATTCAAGCTGAAACTGGATGATGGTTTTATTGACTGCCTGAGTCTAGGAGGAATGAATGGCATCATTTTCTATATCCTACCGATTCGATTGAGATGCTGTGAATTCTACTCCAACAGTTTCAGGGAGATTGACGTGCCCTTCTTAACAAGCCATCCTGTAGAAAGCTTAATAAGTATTGCGAATTGGTTTATTCGATTTGTTGGATCGTATCGTTGGAAGGAGATTCTCAATTTCCCGTAGATTTCGCGCGAGCGTCTCTGCTTACGGGTCCACCCCTCCGTTTATTGACCCTTCATACAGCGATATTGTGAATTCAGATCGGTGGCCCAATTTGATCTTGCTATTAAGTGGAGCTGCATCCAAGCCAAGGGCTTGAAGGGATGGTGGCTACCATACATACATACATAAATACATACATACATACAGTTATCAGTTAAATATGGACATGAAGAGTGAATTCAGCTAAATGTTTAACCGAGCCCGTGAATAACACAACCTCATTAGGCGGTACCTTGTAGTTTTTCAAAGATGGCAAAATGATTGGACACGTAATTCTCATGAGCGGTGGTTACATTCCTTTATTCCAATTGTTTCGTCAAGATCGTGGTTCAAAGATCTGTAAGTAAGTCGGGGTTTCATTTGTGTGCTTACTCGTATATACTTACTAGTCCCTCATTAACTTAGGGTGTACCATAAATGAATGTTTTTTTGCCCAAACTTTTTTATTTCAGTTCCCACCGTCAAATTGTTTTGCGACGAGTTTTAAAACTAAAGACGCGTACTTTGGTATACAAATTTTGCCGCTAGCTTCAACCAATCAATAGTAATTGAAGTTTTTCTTCTAAAACCATCCCAGATTCAAATGTAATTTTCTCAAGATACAGAAATAACATATCATATAACATATATTTCGATTGACGATAACTCAAATAAGATAAATAATTCAACTATATGGGTTAAACTGAGCTGAAACCCGCCATATCTTTGTTCACAGAGCCGTGCGGTGGTTGAAACAACCTTTCATTGGATTTTCACGGAAATTTCACATAGGACTAGTCCTATTTGGTTGATCTTGAGCGATTCCGAGCAAAGATATCTATAAATTATTCAATAATATAAGGGGAAGTGGGGTAAAACCGGCCATATCTTTGTTCACAGAGCCGTGCGGTAGATGAAATAACTTCTATTCGAGTTATTAGTTATTAGTACGAGACACTGAAGAAGTCTGCACATTGTAGACGAAATACGCGTATCTGTCGAAGATAAGACAAGGTAGTTGGAATTAAATGGAAGATACTAATTTTTCTTCTAATTTATAGTTAACTTCTATTCGATTTTTGAGGAAATTTTACATAAGACTAGTCTTATTTTGTTGATCTTGAGCGACTCCGAGCACAGATATCTATAAACTGTTCAAGAAAACAAGGGAAAGTGGGGTAAAATCAGCCATATCTTTGTTCACAGAGCTGTGCGGTGGTTGAAACAACCTGTATTAAATTTTCAAGGAAATTTTACATTGGACTAGGGAAGTGGGGTAAAACCAGCCATATCTTCGTTTACAGAGCCGTGCGGTAGTTGAAACAGCTTCTATTCGATTTTTTAGAAAATTTCACATGGGATTAGCACTATTTTGTTGATCTTGAGCCTCTCCGTGCAAAGATATCTATAAATTATTCCATAAAATAAGGGGATGTGGGGTAAAATGTTATTCGAATTAGGTCGATAAGTTGTTCCGTTCTGGCGTTATCGCCGGAAACAAACAGTGTAAAAAAAACCTTAGTATATACAGCTTCATCTAATATCCCAGGTGATGCATGATTTCTTTTAACCCGTACCCTATAAAACGTTATCTACCATAGCATATTAGGCTGAGTCATGGAGCACTTAGTTTTGCCTTATAATGTTTTCAAATTACTTAAATACCAGCGGGAATCTTCGGGCGCTTCTTTATGATGAGACGAACAAAAATTTCTTGCTATTTATCGCAGCGGTGACAGTCTCAAATTCCAGGACATCCAACCCAACCTGAACGAGCGCAAGCTGTCATCCATTTCAATAACTCTGTAATTAAAATTAATACCTCTACAAATTATAATTCTCTCGGGCTGTACAACCAGAGCATCGGCCGCATCCCAACAGTTCACGGAGGACTCTAGCGGTATTTCTTTTAAAAAAATCGTGATAAAAATGAAACATCTGCTACCCGTCGTTCGACGAAACGTAGCGAAATTCGGTGTACCTTCTGCTCGGCGGGATTTTTTCCCACGTCGTCGTCGTCGAAGAACCGGTTAATCTGTGCGTGCCTTGTGGTCTCCTCAGCTTCTTCACTGCGTTATTATCATTGAAAAACAAAAAAACGACCAAAATCTGCAAACTGGACTCGACCTGTCATCAGCAGCAGCGGGACGTGGTCCTACAAAGGTACTCAGGAGAAGGCGAACAAAGGCAAAGATGTGTAACAACCGACCCGAATATGGGTGAACCTCCGCAGGATTGAAGGATGGTGGAAGAAGAGCGAAATGATCAACCAAGAATGAGAAAAAAAAACAGAAGTTGTCTGGATGGGCGTAATTATGCTGATGGTTTCTCAAAAGAGGACCGTTGGGGTCTGAGATTGGAGAGTTGGGATGGAACTTTGATTAATCCATTGTTGAAAACCAACCGCAAATTGTTCACTGCTTTGGGGTGGATGACAATTGCAGGATTTGAATAACTGAAACCAATATCTTCGAAGGGATCAGATTTAATCCTAACCTCAAAACCAAAACCACAGCGCCATCGATGCGAAGAGTGATTAATTCCGACTACTCGAGCGTGCTAAACCAGTCAGAAGCTACACGAACCTTTCGCCAATTTCCTGGAATGCGCCGTTGAACTTTTCTCAATTGCCTCACTCAGCCCGAAATGTCACCTGGTCAAAAGTTGCTCGACAAACAAAAATAAAAACGAAAATAAATACGGGGAGACATTGATGAGTATTGAATTTCCTGTGCCGGTGGTTCCACGATTAGCTGGCGTGCGTAGAACCTTGCAGCCGGCTGTTACACGTGAGGGCATTCCACGAAACCATTTGAAAACTGATCCAGCCAATTAGGTAGAGGATACAACCCTCAGAAAGAGCCGTTCGAGCTTGGTGGTAGGTGCGTTGACATAAATCAACAGCGTACCCACAAATGATAGTAATGATACGGTGAATAATATAATGGTGTTTTCGAATTTCATATGAGGTTTTGCAACGGCAGAAAGAAATCTGCTTTGTTTGTACCACGGGGCTTGTGAGAAGGGTCAATGCCAATTACTACAATGAAACAGAACAACACTGAAACTAATTTCGTTTCGGGCTAAAAATAAAGAGGGTTTACATAATTTGGTAGATTTATGGTGCCGGGCAATTTCGTATGCAAATATCTGACGCCGGTCCCACATCGCAGTGCCAGCTGATGGCTGAAAGGCGCTGAATGAAAAGGAATCACGTGGTTAGCCACGCGCACCGTTTGTGCTACTGTGGGTGGCCTCCATTCTGTGAGAGTTCATCGTTCCAGTCACCAGGTTGTGGAGCAACATTTATTTGGTATCAGACGAAAATAATCTCCCTGTGGACGCAATCTGTATCCTCTTGAAAGGATTCTTATTTATTTTCGGTCGCTTTCCACTCGCCTGGGACTGGGGATTGGACATTTACTAGAACAGAACAGTAGTGTCAGCAATGTGACATAGTAGAAGAACACAAAGCAGGGAGCCGGGATTGGGCTCCAGTCACATAACAGAGGCACCTGAGCCGTAAAATTGTCGAGACAGGCATGTCTCAAGTGTTCTGTGTTGTGTTTGTGTAAATGTCTTACAACCTGCACCTTCCGCTTCCTTCCCTTCCCTGACAGTTTTGGTTTGTATCTATACTGTCAAACATTTTCTCGGTTGTGGAGCGTCGCTCATATCAACCAAATTCGAAATATTTTTTTTAGTAAAGGTAAATTACATCATTAGCGCCCAGTGATCTATTTTGAGATCAGTTATAATTTGCTTACTGTTCAAAAACAAGAACAGCTGGAAAGTTTGGGTCTCCGGCAAAGTTGTTTGAAAAGCCTAAAAGGGACAAAGCATGTACAGGTAGCTTCGGAATTATACTATTTGGTGGCGCAACTGCGTTTTTTTAACTCTATGTTTGTTCCAAATTTATCAATATTTACATTTCATGTTAATCTAGGTGCTCCTACTACTATCGTAACGTATGAACATACAGGTTTTTATTCCTGCGTGTAAGTATAACAATGATAATCTTTAAACTAAAAAATAAAAATAAAATACTAAAAGTAATTTTAACAAAGCACAAAAGGAATTTATCATTGCAAAAGTAGATTGCAACGATTTTTGTCTGAAATACTTAATTATTTTTTTGAACATTTGTTCTACAGTCTCAACATTCGAAACTCTATGTATTTTGTTAGTACTGTACCAAGAAGGCAACTTCAAAAGCATCTTCAGAACTTTGTTCTGAATCCTTTGAAGTGTTTTTGGACCATATTGGAACAGCATAGGGCATGGCCGGTCTAAAAATTTGTTTAAATAATAATAGTTTGCTCTTCAGACAAAGTTTTGAATTTCTGTTTATAAGAGGATATAAACATTTTATAAATTTATTACCTTTGGCTTGAATGCCTTCAATCTTTGAAATTTAATTTTTGATCAAGTACCAGACCAAGGTATACTGAGGTGTTTTTTTGCACGGGGGATACGTTCCACTTTTAGTATGGAATCGTGCAAAAAATGACTAAATAGAGTTAATAAATTGACATGCTTGAAAAATTTATATTGCTTCGATTTTGTTTCTATGCGTTACTATTCTATGCAATGGTCAAAATACAGTTTTTAAAATTTTGAGTATTTACACCAAATATTGTGAATTTTTTGAAAAACTGCCATATGATTACTTTTGGCCCAAAACGTAAAATGTGATTTGAATAAGGTTGATAAGTTGTCCCGTTCTGGAATTATCACCGAAAACAACCCGTGTAAAAAAAACCGTGCAAAAAAAACCTTAGTGTATTTCACTTGACTTGACCAAAAAATTGGAACACCGTTCATAGTAACTATGTGACTACTACTAGGTTTCAAAAAAGAAGCTCTAGGTTTATGTGGGAATATTATAAGTTGAGTTTTGGAAGCGTTGGGAGAAATCTTCCATTCTTGCAAGTAAGAAGAGAAAATGTCTAAACTTTTCTACAGTTTCCTGCAAATGATACGAAGACTTCTTTTTTCAGCCGAAATGTCTGTGTCATCGGTAAGCAAGGATTTCTGACAACCCTGTGGTAAATCAGGGAGGTCGGAAGTAAAAATGTTCTATAATATCGGCTCAAGAATGCTACCTTGAGGAACTCCAGCTCTAACAGGTATTCGGTCAGATTTGGAATTCTGATAATTAACCTGCAGAGTTCTGTCAGATAAATAATTTTGAGTTTTAAATATAGAGTGGAAAATTAAAGTTTTTCAATTTAGCAATCAATCCTTCATGCCAAACACTATCGAATGCTTTTTCTATGTCTAGAAGAGCAACTCCAGTTGAGCAGCCTTCAGATTTGTTTGTATTAAATTAGTCTTAAGAACTGATGAGTAGTTGAATGGCCATGGCGAAAGCCAAATTGCTCATCTGCAAAAATTGAGTTTGTTTTTGATGTGAAGCATCATTCTGTTCAAAATTATCTTTTGAAAAAGTTTACTTATTGAAGGAAGTAAACTTTTTGGTCTGTAGCTAGAAGCCTCAGCTGGATCTTTATCGGGCTTCAAAATTGGAACAACTTTGGCATTTTTCCATTTATCAGAAAAGTACACCAAATGTAAACATTAAATAATTTCACCATGAAATACAAGGTACTCACTGGGAGTTTTTTGATGAGTATATACACGGTGTTCAATAAGTTCGGATACACTTTCAAAATTTGTTAAAAAAATGAAAACATGTGTTTTTATTTTTTGGATTTATGTTATTGAAAGCTATGTTTACAAGGAACGTTTACAACATTTCTCTTGGAATGACCCCCCCTTTGTACTCCTTAACGAGCTTCAAACGTTTCTCGAACGCGTCGCAGGCGGCACGCACGGACTGCATGGGCATTTCGTCCCAGATTTTGAGAATTACCGTCTTGAAATGATCCAAAGTGCTGACCTTGTATTCGTTCAGCTTCGCCATCATATAGGACCAAACAAAAAAGTCGAGAGGATTCAAGTCCGGGGAGCTGGGAGGCCACAAAGTTTTGTCCAGAAAGTCGGTTAAATTGTCCCGACACCAGGCTTGAACCACATTTGCCGTATGGGCTGGTGCACCGTCCTGCTGGAACACGTAGTGCTCATCGCCGTAGAGGCTTCCGGAGACTGGGGCAACAACCTTTTCCAAAACCTCAGTTTTGTAGTACGCCGCGTTGATTTTGACGTTTTTTTCAATAAACACCAAGGGTAGCTTACCACGTTTGCATACTGCCCCCAAACCATCACCGACGCGGCACTTTGGAACCGAGGGATGTTTATATTGGATTCAGGAATGCTGTCCCTCGATGGCGCCCACACCCGGTCATTTTGCACATTGTGCGGCTGCTGCAGCACGAACAGTTTCTCGTCCGAAAAACAAACTCCTGACCAGCGTGCCGAGAGAGGATCCTCTTAGCTCGATCCAACCGCTTCTTGCTGGTAGCCTCGAAACGCCATGGACCTTACGTTTTTTGTAAGGCCTGAAACCAAGGTCCTTGGTGAGTATGGTGTGAGCGGTTCCAATGGAAACGTTGAGATCTGCAGCCGTTTTCCGGATTGAGCGGTTCTTTTTGCGCCGAATTCGCTCCCTCACGATCTTGATGACCCGTGGCGTCCTCGCTGAACGCGGCCGACCGGATCTCGCACGGTCATTGGTCGAGGACGTCTCCGGTATCGCCTGATGGTCGTGTAGACAAAGTTCCGCTTGACCCCATGCGATTTCAGCAGCCGGAATATATCGCCGGGTCGCTCACCGTTCAAAAAACGCTTAATTACGAAGTCCCGATACTCTTTCATCGCGCGTAACAAACGAACAACAACTAACAGAATGTCAACACCGCGCACATTCGGTAGCGTATGAATGAAGCTAAAGCTGACACCAATACCAATGCAGAATATGTACATGGCGCATACCTACGCAATGATGAAAACTTGTATTCGAACTTATTGAACACCGTGTAGAAAATTTGATCGTCACCTGGAGCTTTCATATTTTTGAACTTTTTAGTTATAGATTTTACTTCATCCAAATCAGTGCCCCAGGATTCATCAAAAATATTTTCCTGGGAGGAAATATTCAGATAATCACGCAGCAACCTGATTCTCAAGAGATCTGGTATTCAAAACTAAAGCACATGTAACGAACAATGCA